>JAVJHY011162349.1:861-14958 GCA_035593235.1 Phascolosoma agassizii | reverse complement strand
CCTTCATGCGGTCAGGGTATTTCTTTTGATCTCGGAAATGCAGCGGGTCGACAACCGGCTCGGGCACGGGGGCTGCCTCGACCGGCGGTGCGGGGTCGGTGACCACCGGATCACCGACGACCGGATCGCCAACGCCGGGCTCGGGCTGGGTCTCGGACCGCTGCACGAGGGCTCGCCGGAGGACTGGAGCACGATGATCGACACCAACCTCAAGGGGCTGCTCCACACGGTGCGAGCCGTCGCCCCGGCGATGGCAAGGCGCGCCTCGGGCGACATCGTCCTGATCGGCA
This sequence comes from Phascolosoma agassizii, assembly GCA_035593235.1. Classification (NCBI taxonomy): domain Eukaryota; kingdom Metazoa; phylum Annelida; class Sipuncula; order Phascolosomatiformes; family Phascolosomatidae; genus Phascolosoma; species Phascolosoma agassizii. The sequence continues at coordinate 14,668 of JAVJHY011162349.1, read as the reverse complement.
GCGTCGCCGGCCGACAGGTCTACCCCGGAGGCAACGTGTACTGCGCGACCAAGCACGCGGTGCGTGCCGTGTACGAAGCGCTGCGCGTCGACATGGCTGGCAAGGGCCTGCGCTTCACGACCGTCGACCCGGGCATGGTCGCGACGGAGTTCTCCCAGGTGCGTTTTGGCGGCGACGCCCAGCGCGCCGCCGCGGTCTACGAGGGCATGACGCCGCTGGCTCCCGAGGACGTCGCGGACGCGGTGCTGTACGCCGTGACGCGCCCCGCTCACGTCAACATCGGCGAAATCGTGCTCTGGCCGACGGACCAGGCCAGCACGACGATCGTGAAGCGGGAAACTTAGACACGCTCGAAGAGCGCGCGGTGCAGGCGGCGGACGACGCCGTCGGCCTCCTCGCTCGGAACGACCAGTGAGAGGTTGACCTCGTTGGCCCCCATGGAGACCAGCTCGACGTTCACGTCCTCGAGGGCCGAGAAGATGCGCGCCGCCAGTCCGCTGGTTTGCTTGAGCCGATCGCCGACGACCGCGACGCAGACTTCCACGCGCAGCACCCTGAGTACATCCAGAAGCTGGCGGCGCGCCTCCAGCTCGTTCCGTTCTCTGATCACGCGGCGCTCGCGGAGCTGCTCTCCAACCTGGCAGGGAAGGAGCGAATGCTGTTTGACAACTGCCAGACGCGTTACTTCCTGCTCGACGGGAGGCCAGGTCGCCTCGATTGGCGGGCTGGCAGAGAGGCTCTTGAAACGTTGGCAACGCTCGATCTCACGGGCACCGTCGAGAACATCGACGAGTTCGCCAACCGGCTTCTCGCCCTGATCGGAGCGAAGGAGCACCCGCAGCCGATCGCCCGCCTCAACGACAACCCCGAGCGCTATGGCCTCGACATTGCGACTCCGGAGACGAGACGCGTGTTGCGCCCCTTCTGTCGCTACGACGAGATCCTGTACGAGGCGGTCTCGGCTCGCACGCTCGCAGCGCCGCCTGGGTCGTCAGCCTAGGCCGGCGACGAGAGCGTGTAGTTCGTACGCACGACGCGCTCGTGGGGGATTACCGGCGCCTTCAGCACGTACTCGATCTCTGGGAGACCGAGCAGCTGGTGAACGAAGAAGCGGTGATGCCCGTCGATATCTGAGCAGAGGAGCTTCTCACCGCCCACCGCCTCGAACTCCAGGTGGCCGTCTACCTGCTCGCTCAGCCAGATCGGCGCAACGAGATGCATGTCGCCGGCGAGGATTGAATCGAGATCACGGAACTTCTCCCGCACCTTGCGGGCCGCAAGGTCGCGGTCGTCGAGAAGGTGTCGCAGATTCGGGTCGATGGCCTCACTCTCGATCGATGCGAGGTAGCGCGAGAGGAAGCGATTGTCGCCGCCGACCGAGCCCGCGCGTCGATAGTCGCGGTACCCGCTCAGAAGCGTCATGAAGTACTCGGCCGAGCCGAACTTCATCGGTCGATCGTCTTGTGCTTGCTGCCCATAGGCGTCATCGATCATCTCGAGATAGGGGACGAACTCGGCGCGGCTCGTGGTTTCAAAGCGTTCGAAGAATCCGTTGTCGAAGTAGGGCGAGGTCTTGACGCGCGGAATCTCGGTCGCCTCGCGAAGCGCGTCGGCGTCGGAGGCGAACCCCTCCGAGCGCGAGGCCAGCGGCGGCGGTGCCACATCGTCAAAGGAAGCGTCGATTCCCGAGATCCGCTCGTCGAACCAAACCTCGGGTTGGGCCTCCCGCCCGCTCGACACCCGACCTCGAACGATCGGGGCCACGTTCGAAACGCCGGGATTGGAGGCCACCTCGGTCGTGGTGAGCCCGCTGGAGGGGTTGGCGTCGACCACTAGGTCGAACTCGCCACCGGCCTGACCTGCGAACTCCGGGACCTGGGCCTGAAACACCGAATTCATCACGGCCATGAAGGTCACGGTGAAGATCACCAGTGCATACATCGCAACGAGGAGCGCTGTACGGACCGGGCGGGCCAGGGGCTCGGCGAGCCCAAGCCGGGTTCCGATGCCGCCACCGGTTACGCGACGGGCCACGGCCAGCCAGATCCGATCGCCCACGGCCACGATCACCGTCGCCAGGCCCACGAGGAGCACGCCCTGCAGCAGAAATAAGAACACGTCGGGATCGTCCATGACCTCGGGTAACAGCCCGAATACCCCTGCTGTCCAGGCCAGCGCGGCGCTTGCCCCGATCGCCGTCGCCACACGGCGAGCGAGGAAGCGGGAGAGAATCGGCACCGCCGACACGAACGCCACAGCCGGGCCCAACATCGCAACGATCGGATCGGTTCCCGCCAACGCATAGGCCACCGCCCCACCAACGGTTCCGAGAACTCCCAAGGCGAGCGCCCGCCGACTTCGCTGTGGCGATGGGGGTTCGGGTAGATCGCGCAGTGCCCGGACGATGTTGAGCCGGGTGACCCGCCACGACGTGAGCAGCACGGTGAGCTGTGACACGGCGAGTCCGATCACGGCACCCGACAGGAGGCTCGACGGCAGCACCGCGAGGCCAATGGTCAGGTTGGTGCCGAGCACGTCTTGGGCCATCGTCATCACCACCGCGGCAACGCCGATGCCCATCACGGTGCCGAGCACAGCAGCCGCTACCCCATAGGCCGCACCCTCGAGTGAATAGGCCCGAACCAAGTGGCCACGCCGCAAACCGGTGGCCCGCAGGGTGCCCATCTCCGATTTTCGCTCGCTGGCAAGCATGACGAAGAGATTGATCACGAGGAGGATCCCAGCGGCCACACTGAAGCCACCGATCGTTCCGAACAACTCGGTCATCCCTGCCGCCTCCTGTTCGGCCTCGAGCAGTAGTTCTCGTTTCACGTCTTCGATCTCCACACCGGGGCCGAGGCGAGCCTGGAGGTCTTGGATCACCGGCGTTGTCAGGCCGGCACCGCTGAACACATCGCCCAGGTTCGATACGAGCACCGCCGAGGTGGGTGCGGGGGCTGGGTCTTCCAGCCGGTCACTGATGGCTCCTTCGATCATCAGCAGTGGGCCGAAGCCGTTCAGCCCCGTGGCCGGCCTCACCGCCGCCACGGCGAAGCGGAGGGGCTCGCCGTCGAGGTATACATCGACGGGGTCGCCAGCAGCCACGCCAAGCTCTGCTGCGAGGCGCTCGTTGAGCACAACATCGGCCGAGCTCATCAGTTGAGGGCCAGGCCCAAACAACATCGAATCACCGCTGAACATCACCGCGGCCTCGGGCTGCAACTCGAGCACCCTCGCATCGGGCTCTACCGTGCGGGCCGGGCCTGAATCACCAGCCTCGACCGAGGCCACGGTTACGTCGAGGAACACCGCGCCGAGGGCGCCATCGACGAGATCGGTGGGGGCCTCCTCGATCGCGGCGAGCGCGGGGCCGATCGCATCGGGTTCGGAAACCACAACCAACTCGTCGACAGGGCCCCACCGATCTAAGGCCAGGTTGCGAATCGAGGAACCGAAGCTGTCGCCGATGATGAACGATGCGGTGATCAATGCGGTGGCTAGGAGGGCACCCCCCACCATCAGTGCGGCCTCGCCGGGGCGCCGCACCACGTTTCGGAGCCCGAGGCGACGGATCGTTGGCGTTGCCACGAGGTCGAAGACCACGAGCGGTAGCAGCACCGCGAGCACGGCGACGGCGAGCGTGGTCACGAGCAGGCCTCCCGGTCGAGCGCCGTGTCTTGGAGAGGCGCTGTGGCTTCGAGAGGCGCTGTGTCTTCGAGAGCCACCGGGCGCGGGGCGGGCTGGCTCACGTCGGAGGCGATGCGGCCGTCGCTCACGGTCACGAGACGGTCGGCCCGCGCACCGATCGAGGGATCGTGCGTCACCACCACCAGCGTCTGGCCGGCCTCGTTGACCTCGTCGAACAGGTCCATGACGGCCTCGGCGGTGCGGGAGTCGAGGTTGCCGGTGGGCTCGTCGGCCCAGATCACCGCCGGCTCGGCCACCAGCGCCCGCGCGATGGCAACCCGCTGCTGCTCACCACCCGACAACTCCGCCGGGCGGTGGCGGCCACGCTCGTCGAGGCCCACCCGTGTGAGCAGGTCTTCCGCTCGCCGCCGGGCCGGGGAGGCCTTGTGACCGGCGGCGAGCAGTGGTAGCTCACAATTCTCGGCCGCACTGAGGACCGGAATGAGGTTGAAGCTCTGGAACACGAAGCCCATTCGCTTGGCTCGATGGGCGGTACGGGCCCGGTCCGAAAGTGCGGCGATGTCGAGCCCGTCGATCAAGACCTGGCCCGCATCGATGTCATCGATCCCTGAGCAGCAGTTGAGCAGGGTGGTCTTGCCGTTGCCGGAAGGCCCCATGATCACCACGAACTCGCCGGCCGAAATGTCGAGATCCACCTCGAGGAGCGCGTGCACCTCCACATCGCCAGTGCGATAGGTCTTGTGAACGCCCCGGGCCGAGATCAGCGGAGCCGACGGTGAGCGGGAGGCATCGATCGTCAGGACCGACCGTTTCAATTTGAGCATGGTTCGATACTGATCGGACCAGACCGATGGCGGCACCAGGGCTTACCCCGAAAGACCCCGAGCAACCCTTAGGCCGCCCACACGCTTCGCTCGCTCGCTCAGACGATCCTTCGGCGAGTCGCCCAGTTCTGCAGCTCGTGACGGCTCGACAGCTGGAGTTTTCGAAGGACGGCCGATGCGTGGGTTTCAACCGTCTTTATCGAAATCGACAGTCGACGGGCGATCTCTTTGTAGGCATAGCCGCGGGCGAGAAGTCGCATGACCTCCTTCTCGCGAGGCGACAGCTGATCGACGTCGTTATCCGCCGGGCTACTCAGGCTCGACGAGAAGGCGTCGATCACGAAGCCGGCCAGGCGAGGCGAGAATACGGCATCGCCTTCGGCCACACGGATGATCGATGACACCAAGTCATCGGCCTTTATCGCCTTCGTAACGTAGCCCCTCGCTCCGGCCCGGATCACCGAGATCACGTCGTCGGGCGCATCCGAGACCGAGAGCGCGAGGAACGAGGTCTGGATCCCGCGATCGAACACGGCGGTGATCACATCGGCTCCCGTACCAGACGGAAGATGCACGTCGAGAAGTACCACCTCGGGCTGGTGCTCGACGATCGTGTCGACCGCCTCGATCACATCGGCCGCCTCGGCCACCACCCTGACCCGATCGCCCAGCTCGGCCCGCACACCGGCCCGAACGAGATCGTGATCATCCACCAGGATGACGGTGGGCTGATACGTCATCGATTGCGCTCCTGTTCTAGGCGTAGCTCCACTTCGGTCCCCTCTCCCACCGCCGACGTTATGACGGCCGTGCCACCAGCACGCTGCATCCTGCCAACGATCGATTGGCGTACGCCGTGGCGATCACCATCGATCTCATCGGGTTCGAAGCCTTTGCCCGTATCGCGAACGAATACCTCGATGGCCTCTTCCCCCACCTCCATATAGATGTCTACCTGCTCGGCCCCGGAGTGCTTGGCGGCATTGACTCCTGCCTCCTGGACGGCGCCGATCAGGGCCTCGATCGCTGCGTCGACGAGCGAGTCGCCAACCGCCACCACCTCCACAGGAACGCCGTGGAGCTCCTCGACAGTCGTCGCTATCTCGTCGAGGCGCCCCCGGATCGAGGCGCCCTGGCGAGACACCCGATTGGGATCGAGCCAGTTCCTCAGCTCACGATCTTGGCGGCGTGCGAGGTTGAGCATCGCCTGGGGATCGCCGGCGTTGCGCTGGATCAGCGTGAGTGTCTGCAAGACGGAGTCGTGGATATGGGCAGCCACTTCGGCCCGTTCATCGGAGCGGACCCGGGCTTGTCGCTCAGCATCGCGCTCTCGCACCAGTCGCCACCACCACGGAGCGGAGAGCACCGCCATGGCTGCCACGGCCCCGAGGGCCAGCAGCGCGCTCCCGGCGGCGTCGGCCACTCCTTCGATACCTGCGAAGAGAACCACCACGGCCAGCGTGGCTGCCACGAGGCCGCCCGTGGCCATCAACCAGGGCTGGGGCGAGCGCCAGTTGGTGTCATGCCCCTCGACGAGGCGCTGCCAGGTGAGCAGAAGGGCAACACCCAAGATCCCGAGTGGCCAAACCACATCGGTAGCGAACCCGCCGATTTCCGAAGCGAGCAGCGCTATTCCGGTGAGGCTCACGGCGAAGCCGAGCACCCTCAGGCGAGGCGAGCGCGCCTTGGCCACCCGCCCGGCCCGAAACGTCGCCTCGTGCCCATCCGAGGTTCGGGGCTGAGCACCGGAGCCAAAAACTCCGCGTGCCACCAACGCCATGACCGCCCACGAGAGGCCGTAGAGCACGGCTCCCCAGCCACCGGTTGCGAACAGCACCACAAAACCACCGCGGACCCAGATGGGATCGAGGCCGATCTCTCGGGCGATCCCCGCGGAAACGCCACCGACGAGCCGATCGTCATCGGCCAATTCGGGCATCTGCCAGTAGACCTGCACGGCAGGTTGTTGGTGGCCGGCCTCGCTCATTGTGTGTTCAGTCTCCCACGGGCCAACCCTGACCGACATCAGGTTCAACCCTGAGGAAACCCCGAGTGGAAACAGGCCAGACTCAGGTGGCTCCCCGATGGTCGCGCCGCGCTCCGGCGTCGATACTGGAGCCATGCTTCAGCCCGAACACGGTGGCCCCGCAACACCCCAGGCTCAACCGCGTCGGCTCCGACGATCGAGTCAACACAGGATCGGCGGCGTCGCGGAAGGCCTCGGTCGATACCTCCAGGTGCCACCTGTCTTGATCCGCGTTGCCTTCTTCGTCGCCATGCTCCTGGGCGGGGCCGGCATCGCGCTGTACGCCGGAGCCTGGCTGCTCATCCCCGGCGAGGACCACGCCGACCCGAGACCGCTCGCCCTCACCTCGAACACCCAAGCGCTCGTGGCAGGGTTCCTCGCCCTCCTCATCGGCGCGTTCAGCCTCTCCAACAATGAGGCGTGGGGTCTCGGAGCAGAGATCGTCATCCCGGCCACCATCGTGCTGGCCGGTTTCTGGATCCTCAACCAGCGCTCGGGCAGCGCTTCGCTGCCCGCCCCGCCAGCCCCCACCCGAGGACGGGGGGCCTGGCCACCTCCCCAGCCCCATCCGCCGGCCGCCGCTCAGCCGTTCGCCGCCCCCGTTCCCGCGAGCCCGGAGCAGAGCTCCCCGTGGGACAAACCCGCTGGCGAGAAGCCAGCCTGGGACGACGAAGCATGGGAAAACGCCGCCTGGGAGAACACGGCCTGGGAAAGCACGGCCTGGGAGAACACAGCTCTGGAGAACACAGCGCCAGTCGGTGACCCGCCGGCCGCACATGCGATGGCTGCCAACGCGATGGCCGATCCCGGCTGGTCGGCCGGGCAGCGGGCGGAGCCTTGGGCGATGCCTCGGACCGACGCGGCGCCGGTGTTCAACAAGCCGGGTGGTCCTCCGGTCACGTCGATCACGCTGGCCGCCGCGGCTGCGGTCACCGGATTCTTTCTCGTACTCGCAAACGTTGCCGGGATAGCCATCTCAGCCGGTGTGATCCTCGGCGCAATCCTCGCAGTGATCGGGGCGGGCCTCGTGGCCAGCGCTGTGCTTGGGCGAGCGCTTGGTCTCTACCCACTGGCGTTGCTGGTGCTCGTCCTGCTCGCGGGTTCGCCCCTCATCGATGCCACCGTGGCCGGAGGCGTGGGAGCCCGAGAAGTGCGAATCACCTCGATCGATGCGGTGCAGCCGTCGTACGCGGCCGGACTCGGGAACCTCACGCTCGACTTGAGCGGTCTCGAGCTGGTGGACGACACCACGATCGAGGTGGACGTGGGCGCTGGGTACGCCGAGATCATCGTTCCACCCGATGTTCGGGTGAACGTCGACGCATCGAGCAGAGCCGGCTACGTCGAGGCGTTCAACGTCGGCGATGAGGGGTTGTTCAACCACCTGTTCCACGTCAGCGACCCAGCAGCTCGCAGCAGCCCCACGTTGTCGATCGAGGCCGATGTGACCTTCGGATACATCGAGGTGCGTCGTGGACGTTGATGGCACGTTCCCAACGGAGGGCCCAATGGAGGTCGAGATGTCGGATCTGGAGCACCACGATTTGCAGCGGGGCGTGCGCTCATTCTTCAGCTTCGGTGTAGGGCTCGGCCTGATGGCGATTGGCCTCTCGACGATGGTGGCCGAGCTGTCGCCGCTCTCATTGCCTCAGGCGGCCTCGCTGGCGGTGATGGTTGCGGGAGGCGTGCTCTTCGCGGCCCTGGTCGCCGCCCCGAGAAGCCGGAGCGAACTAAGGTGACGGCATCGCACACATCGGGACCCTGAACGAGAGTTCCCTCCACGCCGAGCTGAAAGACCTATTCTCGCTCCCTGGCGATGAGTTCGAGGTGGAGCTCGATGGCTTCGTCATCGATATTCGTCGGGGCGACACCCTGATCGAGATCCAAACCACGTCGTTCGCTGCGATGGGCCGCAAGCTCGACCATCTGCTGGCCTCCTATCGAGTGCTGATCGTTCATCCGATCGCCGTGCACACCTATCTCCACCGGCCGAAGGCCCAAGACGATCGCGTTGATCTAGCGAAGTCGAAGGGCCGCCGATCCCCCAAGCATAACGATCTGTACTGTCTGTTCGACGAGCTGGTGAGCATGCCGACCGTGCTCGACCACCCGAACCTCGCGATCGAAGTGGTATTGGCCGATATCGACAAGGTGCAGCGACACGATCCCGACCTTCGCCGCCGTCGCGGCGGGTGGAGAACGATCGATCGTCAGCTCCGAGACATCCATTCCCGCCACCGCTTCGACACCCTGGCCGATCTCGATGCCTTCATACCGCCGGGCCTTCCGGAGCGCTTCACCACGGCCGATCTGGCCAAGGCCGCCGGCACCACCCGGGCCAAGGCCCAGAAGATGGCCTACTGCCTGCGGGCCACCGGTGGTTTCCACGTTATTGAGCGGGGCCGCTCCGGTGTGCTTTATCGGCTGGGATGACGCCCTCTGAGATTTCGAACAAAGGACGCGCCGTGGGCGCCGCACTTGGTAACGTAAGCCTCGAATTGTGCCTGCTCTCCGCTGGCGATTTCTTTGTGTGTGTAGTTGGATCAGGTTGCTGCGCCACGGGCGGGGAGGTGGTAGCTTGCACGATCGCGGACAGCGCGTTTAGGCGGAGGTAATTGTGAAGGACCAGAGCGAGACAGAGCGCAGCTCTACGACCAGCCACTGGTTCGGTTTCGACCGCCTGCGGTTGAGCGACGATGAGCATGCGATCGATGTCACGATCGGAGCCGAGTCGCATTGGGATCGCTCGCATCTGCGGCGACTCCGCCAGTCGGGCGACCTGCCCGGGATGGTCCCCATCATCGACAGCGACTTCTCCGCCGATGGTAAGCCCTTCGCCATCACCCCAGTGGTGGATGCCCCCTCGCTCAGCTCACTCATCGAAGCGGGCGAGCTCGATTGGACCAGCGGCGCTGGAATCACCGAAGCCGCCGCTCGGGCCGCTCATGAGGCCCACCTACGCGGCCTCTTCCACGGCGCCCTCTCCCCCGACGATGTGTTCTTGGTCGGCGACGATGTCGCCATCGGTGGCGTCGGTCTTGGACTCGGCGGCACCCCTCCCGCCGATCGCTTCGATTGGGTGGCGCCCGAGGTTCGCGATGGCGCCGAGCCAACCGAGCGCTCCGACGTCTACTCCCTCGGCAAGATTCTCGAGGCCTCGCTCGGCGATGCGCTCGACACCGTTCCACGCTCGATCCGCCGCTTGATCATGTGGTCGAGTTCGGACACCCCAGAAGCCCGACCTCCCTCCACCATGGAGTTCGCAAGCATCCTGGCAGAGGGCCTCGGCGACGATCGCAAGACCTACCCACCAGCTTTCATCCCCACCGCGGGCGCGAGCGAGCTGGCATCACGAGCCAGCTCGGCGGTCTCCAATCACACACCGAGCGATGTTGCGCAAAGCACTGCCTCTGCGGCGGGTTTGGGCATGATGGGAGCCGGCGCCGCCGCTGCAGCGTTCCTCGGCCAAGACGACCCCGACCCCGCCGATGACGGATTCTCTCTCACCGAAGCCGACTACGACGATGCCGACCCAGGGGTCGATTTCGACGCCGACGATGGCGAGATGGAAATCGAGCTGGAAGAAGTCTTCGAGACCGAAGACATCGACCTCGATCAAGGTGCTGGGGGCATCGAGACCGAAACCGCGTCTGTAGCTGCCAAGGGTGGGCTCGATTTCACCGAGGAACCCGAGACCTATTCGAGTTCATCGGCCGCTGAGACAGTCGATCTCGACGAGACCTACATTCCCCGTCGACGCAATCGAGCCGGCCTCGTCATCGCTTCGGTTCTTGGCCTTGGACTGGCACTGATCGCGTGGGGCATCCTTCGATCGGGCGATGACGATGTCGAGATCGCCGATGTCACCGACACAGCGGAGTCGGCCGACTCCACCCCAAGCACAGTCGACGAGGAGGCCGAATCAGACGGTGCCGAAGCCGACGGCACTGACGGTGAATCAGACGGTGCTGAATCAGACGGTGCCGACGACGGTGAAGCAACGTTGCCCGCCACCAGCGTGGGCAGCACAACCGACAGTGAGACCGAGTCTGATGCCGACGACGGTGAAACCGACGCTGGATCGACCACCGGCGGCGACGATGACGAGTCGACCAACCAATCGACGGAGGCAACCCCCACGACCGACGGCCCAGCCACTTCGGGCAACGCCGGTAGCTCCGACTCCACGAGCACCGAGGCCGAGACTGGCGAGGTAGACGCCGGCGCAGAAGGCTCCGACGACGAAGCCTCCGGGTCAGAGAACAGCGGCAGCGAGAGTGAAGCCAACGACTCCGCTGAGGTAGCGGTAGCCAAGCCGCCCCCGCCGGCCGATGGCCCAATCGCTATGGCCGACGCCGGGATCCAGGTCTTGCACGGCGTGCCGGGGGCCAACGTCGATGTGTATGTCGACGGCGAGGCCATCGCCACTGGCTTCACCTCAGGCACGATCGCCGGCCCGATCGCCATGATACCTGGCGACTATGAGGTCACCCTCTACAACGCCACCGATGGCGCTCCGGCCAGCGCGGAGGATCGCACCGATGAACCGCTGATGTCGAAGATGGTGCCAGTCGGCTCTAGCGCCGCCTCGGTGGTCGCTCACCTCAACAAAGACGGAGAGGTCGCCATCTCGCCGTTCACCGAGCAGCTCAGCCCGGTCGACCCCGGCCAGGGACGGGTCATGATCCGCCACTTGATGGCGGCTGGCGAGGCCGACGCCACCGTCGGTGGAACCCCGATCGGTAGCCTCACCCCCGGCGAGGAAACCGCCGTCGATGTCGATGCTGGCTCGGTGCTGGTAGAGATCCTCGGGTCGGATGGTGAAGTCCTCACCAAAGCCACCGTTCCCGTCGACGACGGCGAGCTGGTCTCGCTCACCGCAATCGGATCGCCAGAAGACGGGACGGCGGATCTCGTCATCCAGCGCTACACCGGCCTCGATACAGCTCCCGCTGCGGTCCCAACCGGCGATAGCGGCCTCCTCGGACTCGGCAACGACAACACCGGAGAGATGACCGCCTACGGGTTGATGGTTGTGCTGGCGCTCAGCGGTGGCCTCGTCGCCCTGCGGCGTCGACGTTCCGCCTGGTGACAATGCGATGATGCCAAAGCTGGCCAACGGGGCGATTCTGCTCGGAATCTCACTCGCCACGGTTGGCGCGGTTGCGACGTCCGCGGATTGGAGCCCTACCCCAGAGCTCGAACGGGCCGCCGGTGTGCTGCGGTCCGAGACGCTGGCCTCCGAATCGGCTGCGCAAGCGGCTGAGCCCGACGTGCCGATCCGCTCCGGCCGCATCGCCGATGATGTGGTGCGCGAAACACTACAACCCGTGACGGTTCGTGTTGCCGGTATTGCGTTGGAGGCACCGGTGATTTCGGTGGGCGTAGACGACAACAATCAGTTCGCCGTGCCGACCGCCGACACGGTGGGCTGGTATCAGTACAGCTCATCGCCTGGTGATCCCGGCGCCTCGGTACTCGCGGCGCATGTCGACTACGGCGGCGCAGCGGGAGCATTTTTCAACCTCAGCGAAGTGCTACCTGGCGACACGATCGAAGTGGAAATGGAGGATGGCCGGGTCATCCAATACGAGGTCACGGGCAACAGCGAGTACGACAAGACCGAACTCCCAGCCAGTGAGCTGTTCCGCAAGGACGGGGAATCGGTACTCCAGCTGATCACGTGCGGCGGCACCTTCAACCCCGATCTGCGATCTTATGAAGCCAACGTTGTGGTGACAGCGGTTCCCCTCCGCACCTGACGCGGCCGCAGGGAACGAAACGAGCGACCGATCAGATTTCGTGCCCGCGGCGCCCTTCGCCGAAACTGTGCCGATGCAATCACGCACATCGCCCGGGTTGTCGGGCATCCGGGTTCTCGAGCTGGGTGAGCTCGTCTCAGCTCCCTATTGCACCAAGCTCCTCGGCGATCTGGGGGCCGAGGTGATCAAGGTCGAGCCACTGGGGGGCGAGCGAGCCCGCCATCGGGGGCCTTTCGCCAGCTCGCCCGATCCCGACGCCAGCGGTCTCTATCTCGCACTCAACACCAACAAGCGGTCGGTGGTTGTCGATCCTCGAGATCCTGAGGGCACGAAAGCCGCCCTTGGCCCACTCATCGACGAGGCCGACATCGTGGTCACGAACCTCGCAACCGACACGCTGGTCTCCTACGGGATCGACCTCGACGAGCTATCGGCTGCCCGCCCTGATCTCGTGATCACGGCGATCTCAGCGTTTGGGCTCACCGGGCCGCTCACCCGCTACCGGGCCGAAGAGCTCACCGTGTCTCACGGCGGTGGATGGGCCTACCAGTGTCCAGGCACGTCGGATCGGTGGGAAGACCCACCTCTGAAGGTGTTTGGTCACCAGACCGACTTCCATGTTGGCGTGGCCGCCGCCATGGCGTCGCTCGCCGCGTTCGATCGGGCGGAGGCAACCGGCGTTGGGGAGCTGATCGATCTGTCGTCGGTGGCCCACACCGCAGGGATGCTCGAGGCAGCCCTCATCGCCGCAAGCTACATGGATGAAAACCCCAACCGGATGGGCACCCGGATTCTGAATCCATGGGGCATCTTTCGATGTAGCGACGGCCTCATCTTCATGGAAGTCGATATGGATGTGGTTGCCATCGGGATCCCAGACATTGACCTGGACGATGGGGAAGTCCGGGACTTTAGCCATTTTGTAAGTGATGTCGTCCATCTTGAGACGGGCCAGGAACTCGGTCAGGCCGCTTGCCCTGATGGCGAAATGTTCTAGCCTGAGGTCTTCTTGATGGGCGGGTAGCGAGTGATCGACGCCGACGAGGTGGATGATTGGCTTGTCGTCGAGATAAAGCCAAGCACCTGGAAAGCTGAACGAAGGCCGTTCGCCCTTTTCCAGACCGAGCACGCGCTGATACCAGGCGGCCATCTTATCGAGGTTTCTTGTCCGTACATTGACGTGATCGAGTGCGTCCAGTTTCATCATCGCCTCCCAGCGATCGATTTGATTGATCATCAGCCATGTTTCCACAAGCCAGGTGGTCAATGCAACTCATCTGGGATGCATGCGCCTACGGTATCACCTTCGTTAGATCAAGGTCGTCTTGGCTGATATCGAAATCGCTTGCGTATTGATTGATCGCGTAATCGAGTTCGTCTTCTGACATGCCGTAGACACCGATATTGCCGAGTGAGTGAATTTTGCATTCCGGGGCCCCGGCATATTTCTGTGCCGCCTTTTGACAACTGGACAAAGCCTGGTTCATTGCCGCCGTCACCGACAAGTGGTTGTTCGTCCATCCCCATGCCCTGGCAAAGGCGGTCCC
>JAVJHY011161300.1:0-14961 GCA_035593235.1 Phascolosoma agassizii | reverse complement strand
GCCGGTATCGCCATGAATCAGAAACAACGGCTGCGATTGCAATTGCGTGAAGTCCACTTGCACAGTTTTCGCAAACGGCCCAAAGGCGGTCGCGGTTAGCAGCAACGGCTTCATCGCGAACGGGTAGTGCCTGCTGGTTCGAGCATCTCAGCGTTTAACGCGGCAAGTCCCCGTTCCACCACCGCACGCTCTGCAGGCAGCAAGTCGCGCTCAATACTATGCTTGTAAAAGTCAGCAAACATCGCCAGCTCACCGCGCTGCATGGTTGCCAGAGCCTGCGCTGCATTAACCCGCCGAGTACCTACATTGGGCCGCAAGACCTGTAAGCGATTGGGATATACAGCAGCCAGACGCCCATGCACATCGTGCAACGCGTGCGGATCATGCAACACAATCTGTACGTAATCGTCTGCGCTGGCATCCGCTGCGCCCTCACGCAGCACGGTCTCGAGCGAGCCTTCAACAATGCGCACCTGCCGTCGCCCATGCAGGGCCACCGTTTCGACGCTGTGCACGCCTTGCTCACTGACGTCGAACAGCACCACACTCTTCACATGAGCAGCTTCCGAAACGCTGTATTTGAGCAACGAGCCACTGTAGCGGACGCAATCCCGGCCCTGGCTATTGGGCCCGTGCAGGTGACCCAGCGCGACATAGTCGAATGGATCGAAGTGTCGTGCAGACACCTGATCGGCGCCGCCCACCGACAACGGTCGCTCCGAGTCACTGGTTAATCCACCGGCCACGAAACAGTGAGCCAGCAGCAAGTTCACCCCGTCTGGCAAAGGTGTTAGCTGTTGCAGCAAAAATGCCATGGCATCGTCCGAACTACGAACGCCTTCGGCAGGTGCGCCAAATGTACTGCGCACCAATTCAGGGGAAGCAAATGGCAAACCGAAAATATTGACGCGCTGCTTACGGACTTCGAGCTGCACAGGCTGCGCGATTGCCGAGAGATCGGTTAGCAGGTGTAACCCCTGCGGCTTGAGCAGTGCAGCGCCAAAACCTAGCCGCAGCGCACTGTCATGATTGCCGGGAATCACAACCACTGTGACCTCAAGCTCTACCAGCAACCGTTCTAAGAACTCGTTGAACAGCGCCACCGCGCTCTCAGGCGGCAGGCTGCGGTCGTACACATCTCCAGCCAGCAACAGCACATCCACCTGGCGCTGCTGGATCAGCAGCAGGAGCTGCTCCAACACCAGGCGCTGATCTTCGAGCAAGCTATGACCGTGCAGGCTGCGGCCCAGATGCCAGTCTGAGGTGTGCAGCAGGCGCACGCCGATTCAGGCGCGCTCGCTGGCGCGTTGCTCGGCAATCCATTCGCTATCGATAGCCAGTCGAGCGGCCACTTTAGACTCAGGCTCTACCGCCCGCCAGAATGGAATAACCGCAGTGAGCGGTTTGCCCTCGGCAATGTCTTCTAATGCCGCCTCAGAAATTACGCGCAAAAATATGGCCGTAGACATCGGGCAGGCGCCGTCGCAGTCATTGGCCTGCGCCAGCTCCATGCGCAACACCGGCATTGAACGGGTCTCGCCACGAGGAATTTGCCGGACAAAGTCAGCCACAATCTGCGGGGTTGCCACGTACATGTGCTGGCCTGGCTGCATACCGCCAAAAGCCTTGGCCAGCTCCACCACCTTGGGCTCCTTCTTTACTGCCAAGCGCTCACGGGCGCTGCGGGCTCGCTTCGCAGGCTTCTTGCCGGGCGCTTGATCTGAATCTTTGTTATCGGCCATGAGCTACTTCAGGCGGGTGCCGTCCTGCATTGCGATGATTTTTACGTTACCAGACAAGTTGCCAAAGGCCCACGCCTTACTCGATGATGATGCTCCGCAGATACCAACGCCCAGTTGGAGGGTGCATGAACGTTTACGACAACGTGCTCGATATGATCGGGCAGACACCCATGCTCAAGCTCAGCCAGTTTGATACCGGCCCCTGTGAGCTGTTTCTGAAGCTGGAGTTCATGAATCCGGCCGGTTCGATAAAGGACCGCATCGGCCGCTCCATGATCGAGCAGGCCGAACAACGGGGCGCTCTGAAGCCAGGCGACACCATTGTAGAAGCCACTGCAGGCAACACGGGCCTTGGCCTGGCACTGGTTGCAACGCAAAAAGGCTATCCACTGATACTTGTTGTTCCAGACAAAATGAGCCAGGAGAAGATTTTCAACCTGAAGGCCATCGGCGCCGAAGTGGTGCTCACCCGATCAGACGTCGCCAAAGGTCATCCTGAGTACTACCAGGATCTGGGCGCTCGCATCGCGGCGGAGCGCGGCGGCTACTTTATCAACCAGTTCGAGAACCCCGACAACCCCGCAGCGCATAGCGAGACCACTGGCCCGGAAATCTGGCAGCAAATGCAAGGCAGGCTCGATGCCGTAGTGGTTGGCGTGGGCTCGAGCGGCACTATTACCGGCTTGACCCAGTACTTCCAGAGCATCGAAGCCGGCATTGATTTGGTGGTGGCAGACCCGGAAGGCTCGATACTGGCCGAGTACGTGAACCACAATCGCATCGGCGACAGCGGTTCCTGGCTGGTGGAAGGTATCGGTGAAGATTTTTTGCCCAGTATCAGCGACTTTTCCGGCGCGAAAGTTGCTTATGCCATTTCTGATGCAGATTCGTTTTCTATCGCCCGTGAGCTGCTCACCAAGGAAGGCATTATGGCGGGCTCCTCAACCGGCACACTGCTCGCTGCCGCGCTGCGCTATTGCCAGGCCCAGACAGAACCGAAACGGGTAGTGACTTTCGCTTGCGATACCGGCAACCGCTATCTCTCGAAGTTGTACAGCGACTTCTGGATGGTGGACCAGGGCTTTATTCAGCGGCAACAGTTTGGTGATCTGCGCGATCTCATCGGTCGGCTGCATCGCGAAAAGGCCACCATCACAGTGGGCCCGGATGACACCCTAACCACAGCCCACAACCGCCTGCGCAACGCCGGGTTCTCGCAGTTGCCGGTGATTGAGGACAGCCGCCTGATCGGCATCATTAGCGAAGACGACATTATGCGCTTGGCTTTCGGCAATCCCGATCGCTTTAACGACCCGGTAAGGCGCGCCATGCATGGCAGTTTTCTCAAAATTGACCGCACCACCAGCATCGACAACTTGGTCGCCCTGCTGGAGTACCAGCCCTGTGCAGCCGTTATGGATACCAATACCACGGGCGCCCGCTTCTTGGGGCTGATCACTCGTTCCGACGTTCTCAACTACCTGCGCCGACAGATATCCAAGTAGCGCTGCAGGCGCCGCACAGTCAGCTGCTGCTATGACTTAGGCGAGGAATCTTCAGTCGCTTCGCCCTCGTTCGCCGTTGGCTCCGGAAACTGCGCATTTATCCAGGGCTTAGCCCAACGATCAAACACGACAAAGCCTGCCAGTAGAACCAATATTCCATAGCCACCAAGCCATTCAATAAACTGCAGCGGCCACAGAAAGGCCTTAATGAAATTGGCCGGGGTATCGCCGAGTAACCGAATCACTGCCTCAGCCAATTGCGAGGTAAGAAAGTCCAGCAGGCTATTCGCCTTGGCTGCGTCTTCCAGCATGGAGCCAATCTGCAACAACACAAAACTCAGCACAAAGCCTAAACCATAGAAGCCACCGCCCCGCAGGCGCCACATACGCAGCAAGGCAGCGCGAACCCACACCCAGAGCAGGCGCGGGTTATCGCTGGCGGCCGCAGCCTGCTGCAGTCGTCGCTGACCCCGTGCCAGGAGGCGTTGTTTCAGCGGTAGCTTGGTCATTGCGGGATTATAAGGGTGGCGTAGGATGAGCGTTAGCCAGTACCTGCTAGCGCACCGTAGGAGGCGGCTTCTGGCAGGGGCACCAACGATCTGGAGCGGTTATGAGCATTGGCAAACTGGAAGGCAAAGTGGCAGTCATCACGGGGGGCGCCAGCGGCATCGGCAAAGCCTGCGCTCTGCGTTTCGCCCAAGAGGGCGCAGAGATTGTAATTGCCGATTTGAGCGCACAGCGCCTGCAAGATGCGTTGGAGGAGATCACCAGCGCAACCAACGGTCGTGCGCTTGCCGTACCGACAAACGTAACCGAAGAACAGAGTGTCGAGGCGCTGGCCGAGCAGGCCATGGCGGAATTTGGGCACATCGACGTACTGGTCGCTGCTGCGGGCATATCCAATGCCAGCTACATCAGCGGCCAGCAACGAAGTGGCGCTGCGGAGTGGGATGGCCAACTCCTGAATCTGCCACTGGCACATTGGAATCAGGTGCTGGCGGTAAATTTGACCGGCGTGATGCTCAGCAATCGAGCCATTGCCCGGCGCATGGTTGCCAGCGACCGCCCAGGTGCCATTGTGAATATCGCCTCTTCCGCCGCAAAGATCCCGCTGCCCGGAGCCGGTGACTACAGCGTTTCCAAAGCCGGCGTTGCGATGCTGACCCAAGTGTTGTCGCTAGAACTCATGCAGCATCAGATTCGCGTCAACGCCATTGGCCCGGGCTTCATCGAAACGCCCATGACCCAGGACATGCAAGATAGCGACGACGGCCGTGAGCGCATGCTTGCCATGACGCCTATGGCACGCCTGGGCAAACCCGTAGAGATTGCCAATACCGCGCTGTACCTGGCGAGCGATGATGCCTCTTATACATCTGGGCAAACGCTCTACCCAAACGGCGGTATGTTTATTGGCTGAGTGTGCCAGCCGCGCTGTCGTCCAGCGCCGGTTTGCGCGCCAAAAGTCGCGACAGCGCCATCGCCTTACCGTCAGGATCCAGCACGATGCCCTGTTCAGCCACAATGCACTGCAGTGCTGGAGTGGCGGCCTGCAACGCGCCCCAGGGCACACGAAACGCCGCGCGCCCCGGCCCACCAACGTTGCGATGCGTTTGCAGATGTTGCTCAACCAGCAGATAGCCGCCGGGCTTAAGTCGGTTCTGTAAGTGGCTCAGCAGCGCTAGATTGACGTAGCGGATCAACAGGATCAGATCGAACCGCGGGCCGCTGCCAAGCAAATCCGGCAAATCGTATTCCAGATCGGCAACCAGCCATTGCGCTTGCACGTTCAGTTGCTCAGCTGTGTTGCGAGCGCGGTCAATGGCCACGCTGGCGCCATCTACTGCTGTTACTGCGTAGCCCTGAGTGGCCAGAAACAGCGTATTGCGACCAGCGCCGCAGGCCACATCCAGCGCAGTGGGTTGCGCCGCGCCGGTGCTGTTATCAGCGTGCAACCATGGCAAGCGCTCGGCCAGAAAAGCACTGGGGTGGCTACGGTCCGCATAAGCACCGGCCGCGTAGCGCTCATTCCAGCGTTGCTGGTCAGCCCGGCTCAATGCGGCGCATCCCGGTCAAACCGATTCCAACTCGGAATCGGACCAATGTTGTCAGCCACCTGCGCGCCACGCTGGCCTATGGGCTTCGGCTCCCCAACCGTGCTGTCGACCTGGGTCTGGTGTTCGAGCTCGGCGTTGAGCTCTGCCCCCAGCAGCACTGCGTAGGCTGACAAAAAGAACCACATCAACATCACA
The DNA here is from genome assembly GCA_035593235.1 of Phascolosoma agassizii. Lineage (NCBI taxonomy): Eukaryota > Metazoa > Annelida > Sipuncula > Phascolosomatiformes > Phascolosomatidae > Phascolosoma > Phascolosoma agassizii. The sequence goes on along the minus strand of JAVJHY011161300.1, from coordinate 9,462 downwards.
ACGACCGCGCCCAGCGCACCGTAGGTCTCCTGATAGGTGTCGAAGTTGGCCACGTACCAAGACAGGCCAGCACTGGCCACCGCCCAGACCAACAACGCAAACAGCGCGCCCAGCGACACCCAGGACCAGCGCGGCCGGGTCCGACAAGCACCAAAGCGATACAGCACTGCAAGGGCAGTGAGCACTACCAGCGCGATCACCAGCCAGCTGGCAACGCGAACCAACCATTCAGATAGCTCAGATATGGTGACAAAACTGAGCACCGTGGGAATCACACCGAGCACCACCAGCATGAGGCTGAACAGAATCAATCCGAGCAGCGTAAACAGTAGAGATTGCGCTGCCAGCCATAAATAAGAGCGCTGCTCGTACTCGTCGTAGACCGCGTTTAAACCGCCAAACAGCGACCGCATGGCTTTGGAAGAGCTCCACAGCGACAGAGCAACTGACGCCACAATGCCCCAGCCCAGCGCTTGCGACTTGGCCGCCGCCAGGTCATGCATCTGTTGCGCAATAAGCGCCTGCGCATCCGCAGGCAGGTACTCAGAGATGGCAGCAACCTGCACTTGCACATCTGCAGGCGTGACCACGTATCCGTAAATCGAGATGAGTGCTGCCAGTGACGGTGCAACAGCGAGCATGCCGTAGAAAGCCATGCCCGCCGCCACCAGCCCGATATTGTCCCGTTGGGCGCCATGTTTTACCCGTAACAGAACATCGCGCCAGCCGCGCCAGGGAATCTCCCAAGGCGACATGGCATAGCGGCCACGATCGTCCAGTTGCTGCAGATCTTGCTCGGGTTCAACGTGTGACATCAAACTTCTCTAGGAAGGTTCCTGGGTTAAATTCGCAGCAGAGCGCTGCAGGGTCACTTCGGTTGCCAGAATCTGGGTAACCAGTTCGGCAAGCTCCGCGCGCAGCTCGCCACTGGCGCCATCGCTGCGCAGTTTCCCGAATAGCCGGGCCAACGGCCGTTTGAGTTGCGCCGGTAAGACATCCATATGGTGGGCGGCAACGGCCGCATCCAACGCCAGGGCTTCGCGACGGGCATGATTACGCTCACTGATCAGCTTGTGGTGCAGCCAGGCACGCCCTAACAACACCCAGGGAAAGTTCGGGTCCTTTACCGGGCCCACCTGCAACACTTTGCCGCCCAGGCGCTGACCCAGAATCTTCACCTTTGCCAGCTCATCGCCACCAAACCAGGCGCTCGCGCCACCCAGTGCAGCCCCAATACCCGCGCCCAGCAGCAACGACGCACCGCCCAGTAGCAAGTCAACACCGCCACCGGCAACGGCGCCAGACAGGGCCCCGGTCACCACCAGCTGCTGCCGCGACAATCCGAACAGCTGCCAGCTTTCTGCGGCGAACAGCTCCGCGTCCAAAACCCGGCTGGCAGGGTCGACCCCTGTGCTGGTCGTGGCTTCCGCCGCTACAGCTCTACTGTGCTCACCCACCTGAAAGTGGCGATACGATTCGGCTACGGCTCGACGACACTTTGCCTCGCGCTTGCGAATGGTACTTTTGAGTTTTTCTGTTAACGATGCCTGCAGCGCCTGGCGCATTGACTCGTCGTCCTCCAGCTCGGCGGGCAGCGCTTTGCTTTGCTGTGCAGTGAGCACGTCGCACAAGCTCGCTGCAATCTCTTCGGCGCTGCTGCGCAAACGCCGTTGCCGTTCTGCCAGCAACGCCGCCACCGCTTCGGCCAGGGCTGGTTGCCAGTGCTCATCGAGCTGTGCAAAGCCGCGCAACAAGTCCAGGCGCTTATCGAAGTCAGCGTGCACCGCGTCGAATACCCGCACAATGGAAAAGTACTGTCCCAGTGCGGCGCGCCATTGCTCAACGTAATCGCCTGCACCGATCAGATTGATCAACGCCATGCGTGGGCGCCCGGTCCAGCGCAGCACTTCCATCTCCAGCTCGTATTCCGCGCCATAAGGTTTGGCACCGTCCACTACGTAAAGAATGCCAGCGCCGTTCAGCAGTGGTTTCAGGAGTTCACACTCATCGTGAAAACGTGGATCTTCGGCATGGGCAGCAACAAACTCAGCAACCAGAGCGCTGCGCTCACTGGCCGGGCTGTCGTGTTGTTGCAGCCAAGCGAGCAGCTCACGCGCACGTTGGAAGCCCGGCGTATCGACCAGTTCGTACAACACCCGACCATCGACGCGCAACGCAAAGCGTCGCGACTCACGGGTGGTGCCGGGCACCGGCGAGACGCGAATGCTGTCGTCTTCTGCCAGGGTGGCGACAATGCTGCTCTTGCCTTTGTTTGGGTGGCCTATCACAGCAAACTGCGGGCGTTGCCCGGCAGCTGCTGGAGTCGCAACGGCTGCATTGCTCATGTCAGCTCCAACACTCGAATGCGAACATCGTCCAACCGGGCAATGCTCTGCTGCCAGATTGCCAAATCTGCGGGCATAGCCGCAGTGCCGTCGATGCCCAGTGGGATCAGCCATACCATCCCGGCAGCCGGCAGCGCTTGCTTGAGCCGCTCAGCGACATCCAGAAATTCAAGTAGCGGCGGCTCCCAGGCTTTGGTTAAGACCACAATGGCATCAGCCTGCAGCTCGCTCAGCGTCTGTTCCTGTTGCGCTAATGTGGTCTGAGCGCCCAGGGTCAGGCATTGGCTGGGCAGGCGATTCATATGTTGTGCGAGCCACGGCTGCAAGTGGGCTGCAGTCAGCGCCTCGTTCCAGTTCACCACAGTGACCTCTCCTGGAGGCAACGGGTAGCGCGCCGTATTGTTTGCTGGCGCCGTGCTACTAGAGCTCGCAACCGGTATCTCCAGGGTGACCGCACTTTCGGGCACATCGACATGATGGGCAATGGCTGGCGTATCGAGGCGCTCGAACAGGCGCTGCACCTGGGGGTGCGTCAACAGGAGCTGTTGCTCTGCCCGGCGTAGCCGCAACGCCGCCAACGCCGCCAACAGCAGGCGCGGCAACAAACCGTAGCAGGCAATGGTTGCCAGCAAAAATGGCCACCAGTTGCCTAAGCCTTGCACCTGCTCTGCAGTTAAGTCTGCAGCACGATAAAACCGAGATTGCCGCACCAACTCGGCATCGGGCGTTGCCGCAGGCAACCAGCCGGACCAGGGCGCAGTGGCCACGTTGACCCAGTCCACCGCGCGTTCACTGGCCACGTTCAAGGTGGTGCTCCAGCCAAAAGCCAGGTCCGAGAACGTTACCAGCAGCACAATGGTGCACAGGCTGGCAACAAAGAAACCCAAAGCGAGCCACTGAGCGTAGAGCACCAGTTGCCATTTGGCCAACGTGCGGTAACCGCCTGGCGCAGCGTCCGCCAGGGCGGCGGTCTGCGTCACGCGGCCGCGCCAACCAAAGTCTGCAACAGCAAAGCGGCGGTTTATCCACGCAGACAACCATTGGCCAGGGCTGAAGGTAGCCAACACGTCCTGCAGCCAACCCAAGCCCGGCACCCGACCCGGCAACAGCAGTAGCGTAAACAGCAGCATCAGCGTTGGGATGACCACCAGCACGCCAAGCACGCTGACAAGGTTGACCGGCGCACTGCCGTCGTAGTGCATTGCCGCTGCGCTGATTGCAACACCCAACAGACAACCAAGTACAAACAACAACACTGCCCCAGCAGTGCGTGTGCGGTCTAACGCGGCGCCTTCAAATGCAGAAGTGTCGGGGCTGAAGTCTGGCCGTTGTACAACTGCTCGCCACCAGCGCTTGATCGTTTGCAGGCGGCCACCCCTGGACGCTGGCACCGGCAGCAGGTTTTGCGCTTGCGCAATCTCTCGATCGCGTTGATGGCGCTCGCTTAGCGGCCTCGATTGGTCGCGCTGCAGTGCCGCAGTGATGTCCAGCGCATGGCCAAGCAAAGCGTCTCAGGAACTCTTAGAGGCGTACGCCGGCTTGGGCAAAAGTATCGCAACTGTCGACATCGCCACTGCTCATGCCACTGCGGAACCACTGCACCCGCTGCTCTGAGCTGCCGTGGGTGAACGATTCCGGTCGTACTCGTTGGCCTGCTTGTTTTTGCAAATGATCATCGCCAATGGACGCAGCAGCCTGTAAGCCCTCTTCGACATCGCCCTGGTCGAGCATATCGCGCTGTCGTTCGGCGTGGTTTGCCCAGACACCGGCATAGCAATCTGCCTGCAACTCAACCAGCACCTGCAGCTTGTTGCCATCGGTCTTGCTGACGCGACCCTGCATTTGCCGCACTTTGGTGAGCACGCCCGTCAGATTCTGCACATGATGGGCAACCTCATGCCCAATCACATAAGCACTGGCAAAATCACCCGGTGCCCCCATGCGATTAAGCTGCTTGAAGAAGCTGGTATCCAGATACAGCTTCTGATCGCCCGGGCAGTAGAACGGGCCAGTGGCCGCCGTGTTATAGCCGCAAGCTGAATTGGCCTCGCCTTGGAACAGTACCAACGTGGGTTCTCGATAAGTACTCCCGTATTGTTTGAACAACGCCTTCCAGGTGTCTTCTGTGTCACCTAAAATTCGAGTTGCGAAATCTGCTAACTCGTCGCTTTCTTTAGAGGTCACTGCAGGTTGTTGTGCCGCGGCACCACGGGCACCGCCGCCACCGCCGCCACCCAGCAACTGGCCTAGCAACTGCATCGGGTCGCCACCGAGCAGGAACATAACCACCACGGCAATAATGCCTAGGCCACCAATGCCACCGCCCACCTTTGCCCCACGGCTCAGCGGCGCGCCGCGTCGGTCTTCTACGTTAGTACTGCGTCTGCCGCTTCGCCACTTCATTGAGCTCAACCTCCACTAAGGAACACGCGGGCCAGCGACCCGCTCATACCGCTATTGTAGCGAACCCGATGAACGCTGACCTGCTGTCAGGAATAATTAACAAACCGATGCTTTTTCGATCGATGTGCGCTAATCCTCGGCCCCATCGGTAGCAGCGGCTTCGAGCCCCTCGAAGTCTTTAACGATGATTTTGCCGCGAGAGACAGCAATCACTCCCAGTTTCTGCCAGGTTTGCAAATTGCCATTTACCACCTGCCGGGAAACGTTCAGAAATTGCGCCAGCTCTGCCTGGGACAACCGCAGCACCGTGCCTTGTTCAGACTGCTCACCATGCAGACGGGCCAATATTGCGACCCGTCGCGCTAAGCGCATTGGCACCGAGCGAAATGCCACGTCCTCAACAATATCGCTGGTCCAGCGAATTCGGGCGCACAACAGCGCCAGCAAATGCACCGATAGCTGCGGCTCGTCTTTGACTACCTGCAAGAACGCCTCTCTTGGCAGCGAGAAGATCATGGAGTCCGCCGTTGCCAATGCCGATGCAGTCCGTTCACCGCCATCGAGCAGGGCAATTTCACCCAAAACTTCGCCCGCTCCAACTACGTTGAGATGAAATTCCTGACCATCGACACTGTTAGCGCTGATTCGCAACTGCCCTGAAATGATGCCGAATAGGGCATTGCCCGGCTCGCCCTGCCGAAACAACAAGTCGCCCTTCGACAGCCGCCGTGGCTGACACAGCTCTGCGACCCGCTCATGCAATTCTGATGGCAACCCTTTGAACAGTGGGTTCTGCCTTATTACTGTTAGTACGCCTGCGTTGGCCATGCCCGTAAGTCCCCGAATGATAGCCCCTGAAAACTCAGCCTAAGCATATAGAGGAACGTCGCTATGGTGCGAGCGCAAATAGCATTAATCTGTGTCCAATTACCGCGGAGAGAGACATATGCCACTGGATTCTGATACCAAAGCTCTACTCGATATGCTGCTCGAAATGGGCATGCAGGACTTTTCCACCCTGACCCCTGAGCAGGCCCGCGGTCTGAGCCTAGCAGCACCACCAGAAACCCCGACCGCTGTCGGCGCAACTACCGATCGCACCCTGACGACCGCTACCGGCAACGTGCCAGTTCGCGTCTATCAGCCCCAGGCGCCCTCTGGCGCTGGGTTGGTTTACTTCCACGGTGGCGGCTGGGTGGTGGGTGATCTGGAGAGCCACGATGAGACGTGCCGCAAGCTCTGCGCCGAAGCAGACCTAACGGTTATCTCCGTGGACTACCGCTTGGCGCCTGAAACGCCGTACCCCGGCCCGGTCGATGATTGTTTCGGGGTGACCGCTTACGTAGCCAGTCACAGCGAAGAATTTGCCATCGATCCGCGTCGCCTCGCCGTCGGCGGTGATAGTGCTGGGGGCAATCTGGCTGCGGCGGTGGCGCTGAAAGCACGCGACAGCAAGGGCCCGGAGCTGGCTTTTCAACTACTGATCTATCCGGTGACCGACGCCAACTTCGAGCGCCAATCGTGCATCGACAACGCCGAAGGCTATTTTCTAACGACTCGCGCCATGCAATGGTTCTGGGACCACTACGTACCGGACCCAGCCGCACGCCTTGAGGCCTATGCCGCGCCGTTACAAGCCGAGAACCTGGCAGGCTTGCCACCGGCACTGGTGCAAACAGCGGAGTTCGATCCATTGCGAGACGAGGGCGAGGCTTACGTATTCAGGCTCCGGGAAGCGGGTAACAGCGTAAGCCACACACGCTACGACGGCCTGGTGCACGGCTTCTTCGGCATGCAGGCAACCGTGGCCGCGGCACGACCGGCATTGGCGGAAGCCGTGGCCGCCCTGCGCAGTGCGCTGCAGGTCACCTAGCAACGTTCCGAGCGTTTATCCCAGCGAAAACTCAGCGAGTTCATCACATGATCTATGACAACATTCTCCAGACCATCGGCAACACGCCGGTTGTGCGGCTTAATCGCACCGGGCCCGACCACGTGACCCTGTACGCGAAGGTGGAGTCCTTCAACCCGCTGGCTTCGGTGAAGGATCGGTTGGCATATGCCATCATCAAAGACGCCACCGATTCCGGCGCGCTCAAGCCTGGTCAAACCGTAATTGAAGCGACGTCTGGAAATACGGGTATCGCGCTGGCCATGGTTTGTGCCGCACTAGGGCATCCGTTCGTGGCCGTCATGGTAGAGACGTTCTCAATTGAGCGACGCAAGATCATGCGGGGACTGGGTGCCAAAGTTGTCCTGACCCCTGCAGCAGAACGTGGCACTGGCATGGTGCAGCGCGCCGAAGAACTGGCGCAAACCCATGACTGGTTTCTGGCCAGACAGTTCGATAACCCGGCCAACCCGGCTTACCACCGCAGTACCACGGGGCCAGAAATACTCCGCGACTTTGCCGCCCAGCGGCTCGACTACTGGGTCACTGGTTGGGGCACCGGCGGCACGCTGACCGGCGCCGGCGAGGTGCTCAAAGCAGCCCGACCTGATCTGCAGATCGTGGCCGTAGAACCCGAGAGCGCTGCCATGCTCAGTGGCAATGACTGGCAACCACACAAGATTCAAGGCTGGGCCCCTGACTTCATTCCCACCGTGCTCAATCGCCAGATCTTCGACAGCCTGGTTGGGGTTTCAGATACAGCAGCCATCGACTGTGCTCGACACCTGGCAGCCAAGGAGGGATTGTTTGTCGGCATTTCTTCTGGGGCCACGCTGGCAGGAGCACTGGAGACAGCGCAGTCTGCGCCGGCTGGGAGCGTGTTCCTGGTTATGCTGCCGGATACGGCGGAGCGCTATTTGACTACACCGCTGTTCGAGGGTGTCAACGAAGGCTCAGATGATGAATGGTTGGCCGGTTTGTAGGTTGCTGCGCCCGCCAACCCGCTAAATGACAGCACTGCTGAGCAACAGGGCACTATTGAGTAGCAACGCGCAGCCAAGCAGTACCCACAGGTGATTTCGCGCTCTGATCGACATGGGCCCTCCTGATTGCTGCGGTGCTTGCTCAGGTAGGTGTCACTTCCCTGTGACTGTCACATCCCTGTGACCCAAACTCCCTGTGGCAGGCATAATCGTCATTTACTGCCCTCACAAGTGTCAGATAGATGACACACAGCGCAGATAATGCGTAACACCTCGCTTTTCTGGTTAGTGCACATTGACCCCATGCAACTCACTCGATACCCCAATGGGCCGCTCACTGGGCACCAATGCCCACAACAGCCGTACGCGCTGCCACTGATACTGGCACTGGCACTGGCACTAGCTGCGGCCGCATGGCCGGCTGGCGCCCAGGAAAACAACCGCAGCCAAACAATTTACCGTTGTGAGCGGGCAGGGCAGTCGCCGCTGTTCGCTTATGCACCGTGTGGAAAAGACAGCGGCTCCGGCGAGCAGCTAGGCCGAGCCGTGTTAGCTGCTCCCCCACCCATGCCCCTACAGCTGCCCGCCAGTACCCGTGCGACCACGGCAGATACGAGGATCGCCGAGCCCGCTGCCAACCGAGCAGGGCGCGCCCAAGCCACTGACTAGCGTTGCCGCAACTGCTCGGTCAGTTGCTCAATGGCGTCGACTGAACTCCCGCCCGGCGGCGCACCGCTGTGCAGCAGCGCCACCGTCAAGCGCTGGCAGGCCTCGTTTGCGGGAGTCGGTACCCCATGCAGGCGCCCTAAGCGAACAATTTCGCCATTCAGATAGTCCACTTCGATATCGCCCGTACCACGGACCACACTCTGCCAGCTGGATCCACCTCGAAGCTCAAAGCCAGGCACATCCTGGGCTTTCCAACGTTGGTTTATGATTTGATCTTCTTCTGCGCTGGTGCAGTCGATACCCGCGGCGGCATAACAAGCCAGCGCTTCACCCTTGAGGATTTGCATCAGTCTCTGCGTGGGCTCGGTCCGGCCCTGCTCCAAGGGCAGCAACACCTGTAAGGCATTGAACAGGTTTGCCAACAGCTTGCCGTACTTCTTACGCATCACCCGTGGGTCTGGCTCAGCGCTGAAACCGGCGCGCTGCAGATCGGCGCAGAGCTGCTTGCTCAGCTCATCGACCCCGGCTGGATAACACCCAGTGTCCAGCACACCAGCAGGATTCTCAGCCGATACAACGACTTCACCGGCATGCAGATAGGTGGCGGGCAACAGCACTAACATGGCGTAAACGCGCCGAAAGCGGCGCAGCGCCAATGGTTCATTGCTGACACCATTTTGTGCGCAAACAATCGGCAGGTCGGTGGCAGAAAACCCGCTCGCCGATGCCGCTGTGTACAAGTCGTCCAACGCGACCCGGCTATGCTGTGCTTTAACGCACAACAAGATGACGTCCGATTCGGTGTATGTGAGTTCGCGGGGATGCAGCACAACCTGCACCCGTAACTGTTCCGTACCCCCAGGACGCCTGAACTGCAGGCCTTGGGCCTGCATTTGCCGACCATGCTCACCGCGGGCAATCAACACCACCTTTGCACCGCTGCCTTGCAGCATGGCACCAATGCTGGCGCCGATACCGCCGGCCCCATAGATGATGTAACGCATCGAACCTCCCTTTGCGCAACCGTTCACAAAACAACCCCGGATTGTTCGAACCGGCACACAGTACCTGTGCCCCCACTCAACTATTGTTGTGCATTACCCCAAATGAGAGGCTTACCGGCTTGGCCCTGGTATATCACATCAACAGTGACGAAGGTTTGATCAACCTG
>JAVJHY011160244.1:0-14975 GCA_035593235.1 Phascolosoma agassizii | reverse complement strand
CCACGCGTTGGAGCACGCATTTGGGGAGGCTACGTATTCTCTCGAGCCTCGCATTCTCTAGAATTCGAATTTCTTAGGAGCTAGATTTTTTCTCGCAGTTCAATTCCCTGTTCACGCATCTTGGCCAAAAGTTTCCGGTCGTCGGGCAGTTCACGCAGCAAGACCTCGTTTGGCAACAATCGTCTGATCACAATGCGTGTCATCTCAGGGAATGCAAGAATACGATCCATGGCCGCCTCGTCGCTTGCGCGCAGGACGACGCCTCGCTCGTAGGTAGCAAACGTTACAGATCCTGCCCAGCTCTTGAGCGAGTACTCAACGTTTTGGGGTATGCCCGCGCGTGAACGAGCGCCGAGAAAGGTAAGCAAGTCCTCTACGGAACGTCCCGCCCCCACCGCCGCTTCGACCGCTTCCTTGGTGAGCCGGAAATGCACAACATCGCCTGTCTTTTCGCGTCGGGCGTACTGATCAAGGGTGTGAATCACATCGATCACATCGCCTTCCGGCAGTACGAGAATCTCGAAGTCAGGATTCACGATGAGGGGTTTGAGGCCGGTCTCGACTTCCGAAACCTCCGCTCCGAACACACGCGCCCCTACGACGGAGAGTCGCCACGAAATCACTCGCTCGCCATCGCATGCAGCATCAAGCAGTCCGAGGGCGTGCATTCGCCGAAGCCAATGTTGATCCAATTCGTCTAAGAGATCCGCGGGGGTTTCGCGCTTTGAAAAATAGGCCGAGAAGAAACGATCTTTGTAGCGCGCAGGGATCCCTAACGCATCCATCGATTCGAGATAGCGATGGCGCGTAACTGCGGCGAGGGAGCGGCCCGGCCACCAACGCTCGGGTTGCTCGCGAAGGACATCAGCCAAGATCTTCCGCATTTCATGTTGGTGGAGGCTCCGCTGCCCCTTGCTGCCTCCCTGCTCAATTGCCATGGTGTAGACAGCACGCAACTTTTCTTCGAGAGGCTGCGCAAGGAAGGCGTCGGCCGCCGGCAACAACTCAAGAAACTCTTCCCCTTCGGAATGCACGAGCCCGAGCCGCTCGGCTGCCCCATGGACTTCATGCCACATCGAGTCGACATCGATGAGGGCCGAGGACTTGGTCACAAAGGCTGCCGTAACTTTTTTCTGACTGGTCTTATAGACCTCGCCCTCGCGACTCAGCTTGAGTGGCGTACGACGCGCCGCTTCAAGATAGGTGCAGAGATCCGCAATGAAATCACCGCGAAGCGATAGGACCTGATCCGTGGGCGGTGTCGCCGTCGCGTCGTCGGCCATAAGCGCTTCGAGAACTTCACGAAAAATCACCATCACTTCGTCGTCGCAAGCAAGTCCGTAGTCCTTTAGCGACGTACGTGCCACCGTGCCCACCCCTTGGGCTTCCAGGGCGCGCGCCCAGGTGTGACGATCCCACCGAATCTCCTTGAGCTTATGCCTACGGCTCCATTGGCCACGACGCACCATGCCGCGGTGACGCGTGAGCACGTAGCTGACGACGCTGCGCATGTCCGTGGGTAGTGCCTCGATGCGAGCTGAGGCGCCCCCCTTCGCCAACACCGTTGCGGCATCATCGTCAGACGCCGTTGGCGCAAGGTCAGGAAACTCGGTGCGGAGTTTTGTTCGCTCGACCAAAGGCAATGAAGCAAGGTGTTCGCCGAGAGACATTAGGCTGGCAACGGTGCGTGTTTCTTCGCGGAACAGCGACAGCAGCGAGGCGCCCAACTCCATTGGCACCGAGAATAAGACGCGCCCTGAACTGGGGCCTTGTCGTTCCATTCGCTCGGAGAGAAATCCACGCCGCACCAGCGCTTTCACGCCGGCCTCTGCTTCGCGAAACTCGATCTTCGCCTTCTTTTCTCCGGGAAGACGCTGAAACAACCCCGGCAAGTCGCTTGTGTATTCGTTGCGCCGCAAGAATAGCAACAAGACATCGAGGGCACGTCTCGTGAGCTGTCGTACCCGTCGATACACGATGCCCTCTTGAGACATTTGCGCGAAGAGGAGTTTGACGAGTTCCTTCTTGGTCGTGGGCGGCTTGGGGTCGTCAATCCACACGGTTGCCAGTTCACGCAGGCTCGCGACCTTTTCGCTTTCGAGGTACTTCTTGAGCGGAATGCCACTGGTTCGTCGAACCATCTTGGCGTCCGTCTTGCTTGAACTCGTAGTCTTCTTGGCGGCCCCCACCTGAGGCAGATCTCCGCTACCCCCCAACGAGCCTCCAACATCGCGCGACGACGGAGCCACTAGGCGCTCTCCTCAAGACGCGGCGTTGCGTTCTCGGCGTCTGTGTTGCTTGAGCCCATGGACGAATCGCCGGAAGCACAAGTCAATAACTCACTTGCCGATTCAATCTCGTATGCATAACCCTGCTCGGTAAGGAACAACTGTCGATGTTGACCAAACTCTTGTTCGATGGACTCATCGGAGACAAGCGTGAAAAAATACGCCTCGCCACCATCGAGTTTGGGCCGAAGAACACGGCCGAGGCGCTGGGCCTCTTCCTGACGCGAACCGAACGTGCCAGAGATCTGAATGATGACGCGAGCCTCCGGAAGGTCTACGGCGAAGTTCCCAACCTTGCTCACGATGAGGACAGGATCACGTCCCGTGCTGAAGTCCTCGTAAAGCCGGATGCGATCGTCTTTCTTGGTCTTGCCCGTGATTAATGGACGCTGCAGTTCGCGCGCGACTCGCTCGAGTTGGGAGATGTACTGCCCAATGATCATGACGCGATCGCCCGCGAATCGTCGCAAGAGTGCACGCAAGACATCCATCTTGGCAGGGTTCTCGGCCGCCAAACGAAACTGACCGCGGCGATCTGTAAGTGCGTAACGCTTACGAAGTTCACTTTCCATAGGCACGCGCACTTCGGTACAAATCGCTTTGGCGATCCAGCCTTTGCGTTCGAGGATCTTCCAGGGCACATCATAGCGCTTAGGGCCAATCAACGTAAACACGTCGTCCTCTTTGCCGTCCTCGCGGACGAGGGTGGCTGTCAGCCCCAAGCGACGTGTGGACTGAATATCGGCCGTAAATCGAAACACAGGTGCAGGCAATAGATGCACCTCGTCGTAAATCACGAGGCCCCAGTCATTTTGCTGGAAGAGCCCAAAGTGCACGAACTCGTCGGTCTTGCGACGGCGGTAGGTGAGAATCTGATAGGTGCTAATCGTGACGGGACGAACGTCTTTCGTCTTGCCGGTGTACTCGCCGATCTGATCTTCGGTCAGTTGCGTTTTTTCCAACAACTCGCGACGCCACTGATTCACGGCCGTGTGATTGGTTGTGAGAATGAGGGTCTTGCGGCCCACTTGCGCCATGACGCCTATGCCCACAACGGTTTTCCCTGCACCGCAGGGAAGCACCACGACGCCGCTTCCACCTAACGAACTACCGTTTTGATGAAACACGCTAACCGCTTCGTGTTGATAGGCCCGCAAGCGAAAGGGGATATTACCTGGCAACGTGTCTGCCAACGCGACCGTGAGTGGACCGCCTTCCACATAGCCCGCAATGTCGGCGACGGGCCATCCAAGTTTGATGAGACACCTTTTGATTTCGCCGCGGTACTGGCGCTCCACTGAAACTGCGTGCCAAACGTCTCCGGCCTTGCCGCAGGTAAACTGAGTTCGCTCACCGACCATGTCCTTAGTGAGTCCGCTTGTCTCGACCTGATCGATGAGCGTGTCGTCCTTGGACCTCAGGGTGAGAGCTCCATCATCGTCGGCAACAAGCTGAAGCCTGCCGTAGCGCCCATGAAGGTCCGCAATGTCGCGGCAAACATTGCCGGGCACATCGAATCGCGAGTACGCACCTAGCACGGCCAACATCAACTGCGCCTCGTGGCCGGCGGCGGCCGCATTCCAAATCGAAAGCGGAGTGATTTGATAGGTGTGAATGTGTTCCGGAGACTTCACGAGCTCACAAAATGGCGCAATCGCGTCGCGACAGGGGCCATAGAACTCGCCTCCTACCTCAAGCAGCAAGGAGCGGTCACTCTGCACAATCAGAGGTCTGGCAGACTTGGGGACTTCCGGGAGCGTGAGCATGGCGCGGTGACGGTCTCCCAGCACGCACGCATCCGCCAGACTTGGACGTCACCCTAGACGCCGTCACCGGAGGTTGTTGCGGCCGAAGTCGGCGCAATCGGTCGAGCGTAGGTCCTTCGCCTTGCCGGTCAAGTCCTCGACACAAAGGGAAACGCCCGCGCCAAGGGTGGCGTTAGAGGCCCTTAAGCGGCGTAAGTGCTTTAAGCAAAGGAGGATGCAACATCGAGTTGGCTGCCACAATATTTCGTCCGTAGAGCCAATTCTGGCCGCCTTGCTGGTCGGTGACGACGCCACCGGCGGCCAAAATGAGCGCAGCACCGGCCGCCACGTCCCATGGCCTCAGATGGAGCTCCCAAAAACCATCGAGGCGACCCGCGGCCACGTAGGCAAGGTCGATCGCCGCGGCCCCCATGCGTCGAATGCCACGAGCTTGCTTGATCATGGTGACCAAGCTATCGATATTGTTGTCGGCCACTTCGTTGCGGCGATAGGCGAAGCCCGTTGCTAGGACCGCATCTTCAATGCGGGGCGAAATGCTGACCGAGAGTGGACGGCCATCGAGAAACGCACCGCTTCCTGGGCTTCCCCAAAACGTCTCACCCAATGCCGGGACATGTACGACGCCAAGCTCGGGCGTGCCCCCGTTCACAAGACCCACGCTCACAGCGAACAGCGGTATGCCATGCACAAAATTCACGGTGCCGTCAAGAGGATCCACGATCCACCTTCGCCCCTCGCCGACGGCCTCTTGCGTTCCGCCATCTTCTTCCCCAAGAATCGGAATGTCAGGCGTGGCTTTGGATAACTCGTGGCGAATCAATGCTTCCGACTGACGATCAGCGGCAGTCACCACGTCTCGCTGTCCTCGTCGTTCCACTTCGCTTCCCGACAGACGACCAAAGCGTTCCATCAACACTTGACCTGCTTCGATGGCAACTCGTCGCGCAACGTCAAGCATGTTTGTGCCTCCCAGCCAAATGAACATCGATCATTTGACGCAAGCCTACACCCCCCAAAAACGACGCTCACCTTCTCGTACTATAGGAAGTCACCTCGCACCCATCCAACTTGTGCCAGAGACCCCAAACCACCCGACCGTCTGTTCTTCACGTCGCTGGTCCTTGTTTTCCTCCCTGCATTCCGCACACCGTGCTCTTCAAGACTTCCCCTCGCGTCGCATGGCCCTCTCCACTTCCTTGCATTCCTCCTACTGCGCTGATTTCACACGATGCGATGGGCCCCAATCCCCAGGAGAAAACGAGCCGCGATAGGAGGCGCAGCGTGGTTCCTCCACGTACGCCGGACGATCGTGGTGCAATACCGAGTCCAGTGTGTCGCCCATGACACCTAAGTAAGCAACATAACCACCAATACCTACTTCGTTGCGGTAGAGATCAGTCTGATTACGTCGTCTATGACACCGTGCGATGAACCACGGCCATTCAATATGACGGCGAAGGCGTAACTGGGACGGCCCTTGTCATCGGCGACGTACCCGGCTAGAGCGCGAGCGCGTACATCGTTAAGTGTGCCAGTCTTTGCGACCACGCGACCTCTTACTGATTTGCCTTTGAGGCGCTTTCTTAGGGTTCCCTTTTCCCCGGCGACGGCAAGAGAGTCAAAGAGTATGGGGCCTCGCACGGGATCGCGGGCGAAGGACGCCAGCAACTGTGCAAGGGCCGCGGTCGTGGTACGGTTCTTTACGCTGAGGCCCGAACCATCGAGCATTTGAACATCATCTGTGCTTGATGCATCGGTATGGAGAATGCCTCGACGCACAAGCATAGCCGTTACCGCTCGCTGTCCTGCTGCCCATGACCCTTCGCCGTCATAGGCACGCCCAGAGAGCTTAAAAATCAAGCTAGCGTAAAAGTTGTTGCTGCGTTGATTCATGACTCGCAGAGCGTCACGAAGAGACGAACGATGCACCGCCAACGTCGTACCCGCTCGCCGGTCTTCCTCGCTGGAAGGACGGCGCACGCCACGGGCGATCTTGATACCGCTTTTCCTAAGGACATGGCGCAGAGCCCCGCCAAAGAACATCGCCGGATCACGTACGGGGATATTGAGATGAACGCGTTTCTTTGCGGGCATCGATCCCTGGATGCGAAGGGTGGAACCGCCTCCGACCCACACGGCGCCCACGACGATCTTGGATCCCCCCGTTGTCTTGACTCGATTGCTGGTTTTCCAAGGACCGGACGTTGCCGGAAAACTGACGGAACACGGGCTACCAGGCGTTGCGCCTCCCTTCACGACCACATCGATGCAGTTGTCGTTGTAGGACAATCCGCCTACCGCCGCGCCGTAGTAACGCTGCTTGTCGGCCCGTGTCCACGTGGAGTGAGTGAATTGATTGTCAAATCCACCTTCGTCGAGAATGAGCGCACCTGTGACCGAACGGATCCCGGCCTTCTTTAGTTGACGAGCGAATGACTGAAGTACATGGAGCGGCTTCTTGCCATGGAGCCTGCCTGAGATATTGGGATCGCCTCCCCCACGCAACACGAGGTTGCCGTGCAAGACGCCCGCGTCGTCTATCTTGCCTCGAGCGTCGATCCGCGTTTCGAACTGATACGTAGGCCCGAGATGATCAAGCGCCGCTGCTGTGGTATAGAGCTTTGAAACGGATGCAGGTACCAACACCGACGTATGGCCTTCGGCCCAAACCACACGCGGACGTTCTCCCAGAGCCAGCAAAGCAACTCCGGAAGCGCCGGAACGCACACCGGCCTTGGCCAAGCGCGTGCGAATGCGTTGTCCAAGTGTCCGATCAAGGGTCGTGGTCCGCGCATCGGCCACGGGGGCGATGGCGGTCAGCGAAAGCGCCGTCGCAACGATGGTTAGCGCGAGGAAGCCGCATAGGGTCAGAGGATGGAGAAGACGATGCGACACTCACAGATTGTATCGGGCTGCGCCACATTTCCCATGCGCCATATCCCGGGAGATATTCCCTCGCGCGTGGCCAAATCAGCTCACCGACGAGGATGCAAAAAGGATGTCACGGCCATCGAATTCGATGACGCTCCCATGAGGATTCCAGTCTTTCAGGACATAGATGCTGCGGCTTCCGTCTGCGCATAAATGCTGGACCCCAGTGTGAACGTGTCCAGCCACCATGACATCGCAGTTTGCCTCGGCCAGCCACGCCGCGGCGGCCCCGTAGTCAAGTCCCATCGTCTGCGTCGATTTTCTGCGGGTGGCTCGCTTCGACAAACGTCGCATACCCGCCCCGAGATATTCGAGCAGAGGACGCGGCATCAAATTCACTGCCCCCGTCACGCCCCGCGACCGAACGACACGCCGGTAGCGAAGATATGCATGGTCAGCGGTGCAAAGAAGATCGCCATGGGTGAGCAAGACGCGGGTAGTACCCCAAGCGGCCCTCACGACGTCGGGCCACATGGTGAGTGGAAGTCCTTCGATACCGCGAAAGAGAAAATCACGATTGCCTGGTTGGAATATGAGTTGAGTCCCCGCCGTCGCCATCGCGGCGAGCCTGTGAAGGGTCTGCTGAATCATGGGAGACCGAGTGCGCGGCTCCTTCACCCAATAGTCAAATATGTCGCCAAGGAGAATCAGCGTCCGAAAAGATGTTCGATGCGCATCGAGCCACCGGTGAAATGCCTTGGTCACGTCGGGGCGCGCGACGCTTAGGTGAATATCACCGACGACCGCGATCGGCGCTTCAAGTGCACCTGCATCATGAATGGATGGCATGGGTATCGTCATACCGAACTTTCGAGCTCCGCCAAATAGGAGTTGCCTAGGGACACATGCCGGAGGCGCAACGAGTTGGTCACGACAAAGACGCTGGATAGCGCCATCGCCGCAGCGGCAAAGCGAGGTTCCAGCAATCCAGCTGCCGCCAACGGTATGCCAAGAGCGTTGAACGCAAACGCCCACCAGAGATTCTCTTTGATAGTGCGTAGCGTACGCCGGGACAAGGCAATCGCCTCGGGGACTCTTCGGAGATCGTCACCGAGCAGGCAGATGCCTGCAGCTTGCGTGGCTACGTCGCTCGCACTTCCTAGCGAAAAACCCACATCGGCTTTCGTAAGCGCAGGCGCGTCGTTGACGCCGTCCCCGACCATCGCCACCGGCCCAACGTGCTCACGCCAACGAGCAACGTGCTCGGGTTTTTCGTGGGGAAGGCACGGCGCGTGAATCTCATCAAAGGAAAGTCCTCGCACGACGGCTTCAGCAACGTCGCGGCGATCTCCTGAAATCAAGGCCATACGGAGTCCATCTCGCCTAAGCATCCGAACCGCGTCTTCGGTTTCCTCACGGAGCTCGTCGCGTAACGCGAGGCATCCCACAATGCGTTTGCCTCGTGCAACCAGGACAGGGGTAGCTCCCTTCGTAACGCATGCCGCTGACCATCGATCGCTCAATCCACGATCTTCAATGCCGTGCATGTCCAAGTAATCGCGATTGCCCACAGTAATCCACGGGACGGAAACCCGTGCCCGTGCGCCTCGCCCCGGAGATGACTCAAATGCGTTGGCCGAAACGACCTCCAACCCCTGCTCGCTCGCGGCGGAAAGAATCGCACGCGCGAGGGGGTGTTCGGAGTGAGCCTCGACGCTCGCCGCCCACGATACGACTTCCGCTTGATGCTCGTTCCACAACCTGCCATCAACGTGCGTTGCCACGTCGCGACTATGGACATCCACGACGTTAAGTTTGCCTTCCGTCAATGTGCCTGTCTTGTCAAAGAGTACACCCTTTAGGCTCGCCGCTTGCTCTAACGTAGCCCCGTCGCGAATGAGAATCCCGCGAGATGCGGCGCGCCCTGTGCCCACAACAAGTGCCGTAGGTGTAGCAAGTCCCAACGCGCAGGGACACGCGATCAACAACACGGCGATGGACGCGAACATGCCTTGTTCCCAACCGTTGTCTCCACCCAACACACCCCAGGCCACCAACGTAAGCAATGCGATCACAAACACCACGGGCACGAAGACTGCTGCGACACGGTCGGCAAGTCGTGCGACGGGTGACTTTGCCCCTTGAGCGCGTCTGACCCAACTCGCCATCTGCTCAAGCGTCGACTCGCCTCCCACACGTTCAAGGGTGATGTCGAGCGAACCCGGACCGTTGATCGTTCCTCCCACGACGCTGCTGCCTGGCATCTTGGACACGGGCACCGATTCACCGGTCAACATGGATTCATCTATGGACGAACTACCTGATAGCACCGTGCCATCGCCGGGAACACTTGCCCCCGGAACGACACGCACAACATCTCCCGCAAGGAGGTTCTGCCTGGGAACCACACGCGTCGCCCCGTACCCCTGAACAAGCAATGCCTGCGCGGGCGCCAATTGCATCAGCGAGGCAACGGTGTCCCCTGTGTCTCGTCGCGCGCGCGCTTCAAGCCATCGCCCCAAACAAACAAGAGCCACAATAACTGCTGGACCATCCAAGAAACGTGGTTGTCCATGACGAGCCCAAAGCAAGCCGGCATACGCCAAGGCCGCAAGGGAACCCACGGCAACCAAGACATCCATATTGGCTCGCCGAGTCACAAGGGCGCGAAATGCACCTAGCAAGATGGGCGCTCCTGCAACAAAGACCGCAACGGAGGCCAATCCGAATGCGAGCGCAGGGCCATGTATGACGTCAAGCCACGAAAGCCCCTCGAACGCGCCCAAACTCCGAAGCGCAAGCACGACCGCAATCGGAGCGGACAACCATGTTGCTCGGCGCCAAACGAACACGGCTCGCGCTTCGGTGTCCCCGAGAGGATGGACATCGCTCTCTACCACGGACGTTGCTTGAATCAGGGCGCGAAGCGATTCAAGAACACGTGGGTCGTCGATATGCGTCACGCGTACAACGTGTTCCGAGATGCCCGCATCGTCCGTGATCGCGGCGTCGTCCACGCCAGCGATCTCACGCACATGCTTGAGGGAAACGCCGTCCCGGAGCATGAGCTTGGAGGTTCGTCGACCAAGGCGATACCCGCCCTTACGAAGCGCCATGTCGATGTCGCTCAACGCGGCCACTCCTTGAATCTGCGCTCGATGAATGGCCACGTTGGCCTCGGCCTCAACTACGCCCGGTACCGCCTTGAGCAATCCCTCAACGCTCCGCACACAACTCGCACAATGCATGCCCTCCACCGCAATGTCAAGGCGGCTGGGTGGCTGGGGAGGGGCGGTCATGGCGACAGCTTACCCCTCGCCCCAGGACTATTCATGAAGCGCATGCCTCCCCGTGGCTCTGCGGGTAGGCTTTCCACTTCGCAGCATTCCTCGGACTCCTGAAATCATGAACCAGCGATCCCTTTACGAAATCCTTGGTGTGCGCAACGACGCAGCCGAAACCGAGATTCGAGCCGCATATCGCAAACTCGCGATTCGCTTCCACCCCGACAAGAACCCAGGGGACACCCACGCCGAAGAACGTTTCAAGGAACTCTCTCAAGCTTACGAAGTCTTGTCTGATCCACAAAAGCGCGCGGCCTACGACCAGCGACTTCGTGGTGGAGTCGGAAACGTTGATTTTAGCGATCTGTTCTCAGGTGTGGGCGGATTGTCGATTGAAGATATTCTTCGGCGACATGGCGATCTATTTGGTGGCTTTGACGACATCTACGGTACGGACCAACGTCATCGCCAACGGGGATTCGACACGACGGCCGAAGTGACGATTGACTTTGCCAAGGCCGCTCGCGGTGGCGTCATCGACATCAACCTTCGAACCCCTTCGCTAAATGCCCCTTCTGGCGAAACCAAGAAGGTGGAAGTGCGTGTGCCGGCGGGTACACGCGACGGCGCCATGTTGCGCCTCAAGGGCTTGGGCCAGACCGGACCCAAGGGAGGCCCCGCGGGTGACCTTCGTATCACTGTACGCGTACAGGCTGATCCGAACTTCACGCGCAAGGGCAATAAACTTTACGTCGAACTTCCCGTAGCCATCCACACCGCGGCCCTCGGCGGGCGAGTGCCCGTACGGACCCTTGATGGAGAAGGCATGATTCGAGTGCCTGCGGGGACCAGTTCCGGCGCATTGCTGCGCATCAAGGGCAAGGGCATTCGGGGCGACGATTTGCTAGCCCGTGTGATGATCCAAGTACCGAGTAAGCCAACAGACGAGGAGCAGCGTCTCTTTGAACAACTGCGTGCGCTTTCGGAAGGTACTGAGAAAGAGTCAATCCCTCCCAGTGAATAGAATCTGCCTATCTGTTCGGCAGGACTTGTTGCTCTTGCAGAAGAGGTAGCGGCCTGCCATCTAGGTCGCTCGTGTCGATGTGAAAGTGATTCATTACGGTTGCGGCAATGTCACGCACATGCGCTTTTTTGCCTGTTGCCATATCGCCCATAGGCTTGCTCGTGAGAAGCACGCCAGGAACTAGTTGTGGATCGCAACTGCAGTGATCTCCGGACCATGCGCGTTCATTGCGAACAATGACCGGCGTAGATCCGCTAGGCCCCATGCCGCCAAGCAGCGCGGTTTGCCACGACACGCGATACCCACGAGCAAATCCAACTTGCACATCTGGGGCACGATCAACAAGCGGTCCCGAGTAGAGTTCCTTCAAACGGTAGACCGCGTGCACAGGCTTGGAGGGAATCTCCGAACCTGAGGGAACGAGCGGATTTCGCATCTTAAGCAGCTTGTCTTCTATCTCGGACACCAAAACATCGGCATCACGGGCGGCCACAATCCCCTGTTCTTCGCGACCCGCTTGATTGACATAGATCTGTCCAAGGCCCATGGCATAGGCCCGCGTCTTGGACCAATCAATGGCATCATCGGGCTGTGCATCGCGAAAGAACGTGCCTAGCGACTTCGACCCCGCCTGCTGCTTGAGCACGAGATAGCCCTCGTTGACGAGCCATTGATTCAAGTTCACGGACCAACGCCACGTTTCGAATCCATGATCCGAACAGACAAGCAGAGTGTCATCGGCATCAAGCGATGTGAGGAGCGCTGCCAGATAGGCATCGGCTCGTTTCAATACCGTCATGTAGGGATTGCCATTGAGCGACATCGTGGTCGTTTGTCTCGCGGGATGATCCTTGTCGAGATATCGATAAAAGCAGTGAGCCGCTCGGTCCGTGGCCGTGACCGTTGTGAACACCAAACGTGACTCGGGCTTACGCTTGAGCTCACCGAGGAGCTGCGCTTGAGATATGTCCATGTCCTCGAGGAGATCTCGCAGGAACCCTTCGTCGTCTTGCCATCCATCGTTCAACTGGAACGTCTGTTCTTGCCATCCCACCGTCTCGTAAGGGCCGTACACGTTCATCAGTTCACCGGCATAGTCTTGAGGCGAACTCAGGGGCATGGGCGCATGACGCGGATCCATGTTCACGGCCTCTGTGACGACAACCAGAGGTTTCGCACTCCGCACTTGAAAACGGACCATGCCATAGACCGTGTGAGGCGGTATCGTCGAAAGGCGAAATGACACGGCAAAGTGTCCACTACGTCCGTTGCTGGGACTCGCCACCGCAACCCGCTCCACTTCGCCATCGAGGGTGATCTCTACGGCGGGATCTTCGCTCTCGTCCATGACGCGAAACTGAAGCGGCGCCCGAGCGTGCAAGATCTCGCCGTGTTCTCCACGGCCTCGCGCTGGATCAGGCGGCCCTTCGAGATAGGTCTCATAGACTGCGCCTCGATCGCTCGCCTTAAGTGGTATGCGCCGTCCGCCCATCTCGGTTTCGCCAGCGTAAAACCCGTGCTCGTCTGAGTAGATCGCATAGAACCCTGCAGATCCGGCAATGTCGGGGGTACCTAGCCCGCTTGTCATCCAGGCACCGGGCCTCTTCGGTACCGGAAAGCAAAGCGACTGCCGGAGCGAGAGAATGGGGTATCCCGCTTGCCACACGTGATCGCTAAACGTGGGTACCGCAAGTCGTGACGTCACCTGAGGTGGCCGAACAGGCACCTTGCCAAGAGCCAGCCTCGCACGTTCAACTTTGACCATGCCGTTTTGTGGTCGATACTCTTTGCCTCGCGTCACGAAATCGAAGATGCCATGTCGCCCGGGATTTACTCCGGTCTGGAGCGACGCAAGCGCTACAGGCGACTCGGGCGGAGTTTCGCTCAAGAGTGGAACGAGGGCCCCTTGGTTCGCGACTTTTGAAAACGTGGGCAACTCACCGGCATCCATGGCGGCCTTCGTCATTCGATAATCAAGCCCGTCGAACACGACGACGACGCAACGCGGAATCGATGCAGCATCCAGCGCAGCGGCCGGCCTGCGAACACTCAACGTAGAACGAAACGCACCAGCGAAGATCCACGTGGTGAACGCAAGGCCGAGAAGCAAAAGCAGTCGTGTTCGCCAACGGGACATGATGGTTCGTCGATTCCTTGGATGAAGACTGCCCCTCGGCGCTAGGGCCAAGCCACGTCTCCTTCGAGAGTACGCAATCCTCCCTCAAGACAATCACCGTGATGTCTACGCAACCAATGGATGCGCAAATGAAAGCAATTTGTTGGGGTCGTGCGTGGCACGCAACCTCGCCACGCTCGGGTCGAAAGGTGATCTGTCCACGTCGAAGACGCCGATTTCGACGATCCACGCTTCGCAGCGAGAAGATCGAATCGCGCAGCAGAGGTTCTTTGGAACGGTGCCTAGGTAGCGTGCTCGCACGCAAGAGAATCGCGCTCTGTGCCTTAAAGCGTCTCTCTTGGCGTATGTTTGGTGGGGACATCGACTTGGAAGACGAAAGGGCGGTTGCGCCGATCCAGGTTGTGTGAGAGACCGGCCAGGCGATTGCTTGGTGGGGACATCGACTTGGAAGACGAAAGGGCGGTTGAATTTGGAGGAGGCTTGGGGTTGGGGAGGTATACAAGCGGTCCCGCGACTTCGTCGCGTGCCCTAGGGCGCATAGCTCAGCTGGCTAGAGCGCATGCTTCACACGCATGAGGTCAGGGGTTCGAGTCCCTTTGCGCCCACCATTTTCTGATCTCGTCGGGCGATTCTCGCGGATCCGTGAGCCGCTGCCGTTGATTGCGGATGGACTCGAGACCCCTGACCTCTGAGAGGCCGAGTCTACTGCTCAACGACTCGCGTCGTTGAGGGGTGTTCGAGTCCCTTTGCGCCCACCATTTTCTGATCTCGTCGGGCGATTCTCGCGGATCCGTGAGCCACTGCCGTTGATTGCGGATGGACTCGAGACCCCTGACCTCGGAGAGGCCGAGTCTACTGCTCAACGACTCGCGTCGTTGAGGGGTGTTCGAGTCCCTTTGCGCCCACCATTTTACTTGTCGCCGATTCGGCATGCTTGCTCATTTCACAAACGCCTGATCTCCTAGCAGCCCGATGCTCAGCACGGCCAGGCTTCGAGTGCGAGCATCGTAGTTCTTACTGCTCTCAAAGATATCGAACAATAGATCACGCACATGGCTCAGTTCAGTTGCAGACAACTGACGGGAGGAATCGCTACGACGCAGGAGTCCCAAGGCAAGAGCGGCTGACTGGTTGACGACGTTGCTCTCGAACGGGACAAGCCCTCGCTTGATCATGGCAATGTGCTGTGGACGAGATGCGATCTTGCCTGCGGCGACGTAGGCTGCGGCGCGAACTGCGGGATTGGAAACGTTACTTGGGTCGGCAGCCCAAAAGAGAGCCTTGATCATCTCGGCGCGTCGGAGCCGATCCATGGCATGGGTCGCGTCGGAGCGGTTTTGCGTGTCGTTTCCACCGATCTGAAAGAGCGGATTGTGGGACGTAACCCGCGTGTAGAGCGACCGCTTCAGATTCTCGATGCCGCGACGGTTGTTCGTGTACCACCAGATCCACGAGTCGTTTCCCAGCGACGTCACGGGCCCGCGACGTCGATCACGCACCGGATTGCCTTCACCGTTTGGCTCGCCTACTTCGGGAGGATCGTTGGGAATAGAGGGGAACGGATTCGCCTTTCGTTTACGCGGCGGCGCATGGGGAAGGAACTCG
>JAVJHY011159197.1:0-14638 GCA_035593235.1 Phascolosoma agassizii | reverse complement strand
CTTGGTCGGAAAGCGAGCGGGGCTCGAGGTCGAAAGTGTTGGTCGTCTCCAACACCTCCCGGTTGTAGATCGCGCGCAGCGCCTCCGCGTCGGCCACGGTCGCCAAACGGAGCTTCACTCGTCGAGCCCCGCCGACCGCCGGGTGACAGGTCGCAGCGCCCACAGCGGCACCACTTTGAGGAGGCCGACACCGATCTTGTTGAGCACACCCGGAACAAGCCGGGCCCGGCCCTTGCTCGCCGCAGCCAGGGACTCGCGGGCCACGGTCTGAGCGCTTTGCCACAGGGCGCCGGGAACCTTGCTCGCGTCGTAATCGGCACGATCCTGGAACTCGGTTCGTGTGAAGCCGGGGCACACACAGGTCACCGAGACACCCGTGCCGTGCAGCTCCTGGCCGAGGGCCTCGCTGAAGCTGTTCACGAAGGCCTTGGTGGCGGCATAGGTTGCGCTTCCCGCCGCCGGGAGATATCCCGCCACGCTGGCGATGTTGAGAATGTCGCCCTTTCCGAGGTCGACCATGGTTGCGCCGGCCACGTGGGAGAGCCGATGGACGGCGGTCACGTTGACGGCGACGACCGCAGCCTCCTTCTCATAGTCGAGCTCGGTGAATCGTCCGGTGTGGCCGAAGCCGGCGTTGTTCACCAGAAGGTCGATCGGAGACTCGTGACCCTCGAGGCGGCGGGCGACGCGTTCGATGTCGGCCGTATCGCTGAGGTCGGCGACGAGGACCTCGACGGGAACGGGGAGCTCTTCGGCGAGGGCTTCGAGACGCCTCGTGTCGCGGGCCACGACCACAAGTTCGGTGCCGTCGGCCGCCAACTGTCGCGCGATCTCGGCCCCGATCCCGCTCGATGCCCCGGTCACCAGTGCTCGATTCCAACGCGACATCCAGGTCTCCTCGCTCTGTCGGCTCGCCTCGCCGAATCTAGCGTCGGGGATCGATGGGGCAGCTGTGGTTGGATGGGGCAATGACCAAGAATGTCCTCGGTGGCGATCTCGCAGAGTGTGGAACCGATCCTGTCACCGGGTTCTTTCGCGATGGTTGCTGCAATACCTCTGATGAGGATCTCGGATCTCACACCGTCTGTGCGACGGTCACCACTCGGTTTCTCGAGTTCTCGAAGGACGCGGGGAATGACCTCTCGACCCCGCGGCCAGAGTGGGGTTTCGCTGGCCTGCAACCGGGCGACGGCTGGTGCGTTTGTGCCGCGCGCTGGCTGGAGGCGGCCGAAGCCGGCGCCGCGGCTCCGGTTCGGTTGACGGCAACACATGAGCGGGCGCTGGAGATCGTGCCGCTGCAAATGCTTCGGGCCCACGCGGTCGACGCGGACAACTGAGGGCCGGCGCGCTCAGGCCTGGGCGACGTCGCGCGCGACCTGGGCCCACTTGTCGAGCACGTCGGGATCCGACTTGAGCTGGCTCGACGCGGTGTAGGTCATGAGACGTGTTGATGGCGCGACGTTTCGATAGCGCTCCACGAGGTTCGCGCCGAGAGTCGACCACGATCCCGACACTGTGTAGTGGTCGAGCACGTCATCGCTGATGAGTCCGACCATTCCCGCCAGGTCGCCCTCGCGCTGCTTCGTGTGCAGCTTGTCGGACAGGCCGTCGAATCCGTGCGCATCGAAGACGGGCGAATAGGTCCGAGTCGAACCGTAGAAGGCAACCATCTGGCGGGCGTGCTCGCGAGTGGCAGCGAGCTCTTCGTCGGTGTCGCCGACCGGGGTCATGACGGGAATCTCGAAGGTCACGTCGGCAAGACTGCGACCGGCTCGAGCGATTCCCTCCTCGATGTGGGGCCGCTGAACGTCGGTGATGTAGGCCGCCGAGTTGAACGGATGGATGTGGATTCCGTCGCACACCTCGCCGGCCATCCGGCTCATCCATGGCAGCACCGCCGAAACGAAGATCTTCGGGTCGGGTGCCTCGATCGGCCCAGGCGACCATTGGGCCGGGAGGAGTGAGAACTGGTAGTAGTCGCCCTCGAACGAGAGTTTCTCCTCGCCCCGAAATGCCCTGAAGATGGCTTGGATCGACTGGACGTATTCCTTCATCCGGGGT
Organism: Phascolosoma agassizii; assembly: GCA_035593235.1. Classification (NCBI taxonomy): domain Eukaryota; kingdom Metazoa; phylum Annelida; class Sipuncula; order Phascolosomatiformes; family Phascolosomatidae; genus Phascolosoma; species Phascolosoma agassizii. Next base: position 12,577 of record JAVJHY011159197.1, on the reverse strand, counting down.
CCGGGTGGCGCGTACTCGGCGGAGTACCTTCGCTCGACGTGGGCCTTGACTTGGGTGCCGAGGCCGAGGGTGAACCGGCCGTCGGTCGCATCGGCCAGCTCCCACGCGGTCGAGGCCGTGATCATCGGGCTGCGGGGGAAGGCGACGGCCACTGCAGTGCCGATGCCGAGTCGCTCGGTGGCCAGGCCGGCCGCGGCAGCCGAGAGATACGCGGTCCGACCCGCCTCGGTCAGCCACATCGTGGCGAATCCTGCAGCCTCGATTGCGCGGGCGTGACGCTGCATCGATCGCAACTCCATCGAGCCGGACATGATGTCGAGTTCCATGGCAACGCGCTCCTGTTTTGGTGGTCGAGCCAACGTAGCCAACATGGCGCACACATCGTTGATCCGTCTCCTTCGCCGGTCCCCGGACTTCAATGGAGCCCATGTGGGCCGATAGGTGATGGAATCGCTGCGATTTCGTCGCGGACCCGTCGGTTCACCCACGAGACCCAGATGACACAATCCGACCCACGACCTGAACCCGACCGGTCGGGCGCCAACACCGGCGCCCGCAAGCGCCTGGCAGTCCTCACCCCGTCGGCTGATCTCTATGGCAGCGACCGTTCGCTCCTACATGCGATGCCGGGCTTGTGCGAAGCGTTCGATGTGACTCTGATCAGCGCGGCCGACGGGCCGCTGCTGGATCGGTGCCGCTCGCTCGGAGCGGAATGCATCGTCTCGGCCGATTGGGCTCTGCGCCGTTCCTCGGCCCGCCTCAGCGGCCTTCCCGCGACGACAGCGCGGGTTGGTTCAACTCTCAGGTTGCTGCGTGATCTTCACCGAGACCGGCCGTTTGCTGGTGTCTATGCCAACACCCTGGCCAACGCTGCGCTTCCGTTTCTCAAACGGACGCTCAAGGTGCCGGTGATCGTCCATATCCGAGAGCTCCCTCGGGATCGACCCCGCCAGCTGAAGATGCTGCTGCGGATGGTCGACCGTGTGGCCGACAAGGTGATCTGCAATTCGTCGTTCACCGCCAGCGAGGCCACCAGGTTTGTGCCGTCGCTCGGCGACCGCGTCTTTGTGGTGATGAACTCGGTGCTGGAACCGGGCCGCACGCCCGCCGCGCCGGCGTCCCCTGCGCCGTTCCGGGTCAGCTGTGTTGGCCGGATTCATCCGAAGAAGGGTCAGGGCGTCCTCATCGAGGCGGCCAGGCTTGCGGCTGCGGCGGGCGCCTCGTGGCACCTCGACTTCCACGGTGATGCCTTGCCCGAGCACCGTGACCTCGAAGCGTCGCTGCACGAAATGGTTCGTGCCGCCGGACTCGAGGACAGCGTCACTTGGCACGGCTACGACGGTGACACCGACGCACTCTATGACGGTGCCCATGTAGCGGTTGTGCCGTCAGTGCTGCCCGAGGAGTTCTCCCTCGTGACCGCCGAGGCCCAGATTCGGGGCCTCGCGGTCGTGGCGACCGGCCCGGGCGGGCCGTCGGAGATCATCGATGACGGTCGTACTGGACTGATCGTCGCGCCAGATGATGCGCCTGCTCTGGCCGCGGCCTTGTCGGAGCTGGAATCTGATCGCGCCCGACTTACCCAGTTCGGACGGGCCGGCGCGCGTCGAGCGCGGGAACAGTTCTCGGTGGCGCGGTACCGCGAGGAGATTGTTCGACGGCTTGTGGATGCGACCGAGCACCCGCCGGCGCTTCTGGTGGCAACTCCTTCGGCTGACCTCTATGGCTCAGACCGGGCCTTGCTCCACGCCCTCCCCGCGATGGCCAAGACTCATCCGACGATCGTGATGAGTGCGCAGGAGGGCCCCTTCGTCGACCGGGCCCGCGCCGCGGGCGCCGCGGTCATCGTGCTGCCTGATTTTGCTGTGCGCCGCCGCTACATGTCGCTGTTGCAGCTGCCCGGCATGGCCCGGCGTTGTGTCCGATTCCTACGCGAGGGCCGCAAGTTGGTGCGCCGGCATGGCGTTGGGCTCGTGTATGTCAACACCGTCGCAGTGCCGGTTCTGCCCTTGATGAGAAGGGTGCTGAATCGCCCGGTTCTGGTCCACGTGCACGAGCGGGCGCTCGGCGGCAGGATCGAGACGACGGTGCTACGTCAGCTCGTGCAGCGCGGGGTGCACTCGATTGTCGTCAACTCCCATTTCACTGCTGCTTCGCTGCCTCGAAGGGGTCCTCACCTCGTCTACGTCGTGTACAACGGCATCGAAGCGACCGATCGGATTCCCGATCGCGATGCGCGGCCGGCCGAGCGGATCGTGTGTCCGGCCCGCCTTCACCCCAAGAAGGGGCAGCGGGTGTTGATCGAGGCTGTTGATCGGCTGCGATCACGTGGGGTCGACGTCGAGGTCGATCTTGTCGGCGACGCGTTGCCGGAGCATTTCGCCCTCGAGGCTGAGTTGCGGCGGCTGGTCGACGAACTCAGGCTCGGTGACCGCGTCCACTTCGTGGGGCATCGATCGGAGATCGAGTCCATTTATCGGGGTCACGGCATCGTCGTGGTTCCCTCGGTCGTGCCCGAGGAGTTCTCCCTCGTGGCCGCGGAGGGCCAGATGCGGGGGCTCGCGGCGATTGTGAGCGGTCCTGGAGGCGCGAGCGAGGTGATCGCCGACGGCGACACCGGGCTGGTCGTGACCCCCGGTGCAGTCGATGAACTCGCGGCCGCGATCGAGAAGCTTGCGGCTGATCCCACTGCAACTGCCCAGATGGGCGAGCGGGGTAGGGATCGGATGCTGGCGAAGTTCACTGTGGCTCGCTACCGAGCAAACCTGATGGGAATCCTCGACCCCATCGTCCGAGAGGATCACTGATGGGCACATTTTCCACCGCGCGAGCAACGCTGGCGCAGCATCAGAAGACGAAGAAGGGTGCGCCGCCATACTCGCGGTTCATCAATCGTCCGTTCGGGCGGGTCTTCGCTGCGGCCGGGTTCACGATCGGGATGACACCCAATCAGATGACGATCGCGAGCGCAGCCTGCACGGCGGCTGGAATCGCGATCATCGCCCTGACCGATCCCACCTGGTTGCTCGCTGTCGTCACCGTCGCGCTTCTCGTGCTCGGCTACGCACTGGACTCCGCCGACGGCCAGCTTGCTCGGCTCCGAGGTGGTGGGTCGCCGGCCGGCGAATGGCTCGACCACACGGTTGATGCGACCAAGATCGTCTCGATTCACCTTGCCGTGCTCATCTCGCTCTACCGGTTCGGCGCGCTCTCGACCGATCGATGGCTCCTGGTGCCAATCGGCTTCGCCATCACTGCGACCGTGTTGTTCTTCTCGTGGATTCTCCGTGACCGAATGCTCGATGGCACCGCAGTAGCCACCAACGCAACCGACGATGGGACCCATCGCTCGGTTGTGAGCTCGCTCGCCCGCCTGCTCGAGGACTATGGCCTGCTGATGCTGTGCATCGGCTTGCTGCCCGCGACGTCGACCTTCCTCGCCCTCTACGGACTGTTGTTTGCGTGGAGCGCTGCCATGCTCGTGGTTGCACTTCCCCGTCGGTTCGCAGCAATCGACGCGCATGCAAAGGCAGCGCAATCGGGAGCACACACATGACCATTCGCGGCTACGTCCCTGGCGTGTTCGACATGTTTCACATCGGCCATCTCCGGATCCTCCAACGGGCTCGCCCGCACTGCGATGTCTTGATCGCGGGGGTCGTCACCGACGAGATCGCCAGCGCCGCGAAAGGCCGGGCGCCGGTCATTCCGTTGGTCGAGCGGCTCGAGATCGTCGAGAACGTTCGCATCGTCGACGAGGCCGTTGTCGATGATCAGCTCGACAAGCATCTCATGTGGGAGCCCGTTCGCTACGACGTCCTTTTCAAGGGCGACGATTGGCAGGGCACGCCGAAGGGCGACGCGCTCGAGGCAAACCTGGCGGTGCTCGGTGTTCGCGTGCAGTACTTCCCATACTCCGACACGACGTCGAGCACCCGACTCCGTGCCCTCGTCGGCGACGACTGAACCGACTGCTCAGGCTCGCTGCGGGCGGAGGCCACTGAGCAGCTCGTCGAGCCGGAGCGCGCTCGACCATCTTCTCAGCCCCGCTCCGTAGAGCGCGACACCCAGGACAATCGCGATCGCGGCAGCGGAACGGGTGTCGCCCTGCAGGATTCGCAGGGCGATTCCGGTTCCACCGAAGCACACGCTGATCATCGCAAGAGAGGCGAAGAGCACAGGACTTTGGGCCACCATTCCGTGACGCCGCCTGAGCGGATCGAGTGCGAGCACCCGGCTGACGCTGAGACTCACAGCCCATGCGATTGCCGCGCCGCTCGGCCCATAGCGCGGGATGAGCCACAGGTTGAGCGACAGATTGATGGCCAGTGCCACCGCGCTATTCACGAAGGAGCGCATGCTGTCGCCGCTCATGAGGAGCAGTCCTTCGGCCGGCCCGGCGAGGAGCGAGACGAGCATGGCGCCGACGAGAACTGACAACGCGGTTGTACCGGCGCCGTACTCCGCGCCGATCGTCGTCAGGATCGCATCCGGGAAAAGCACGAGGAGCCACAGCACGGGCCCGCAGAGCAGCGTCGTCCACGAGGCGACTCGGCCCACCAGCCGGTTGAGGGCGGCTGGTGTGGACTCGGCGAAACCTCGAGCGAAGGACGCGGCTTGTGAGACATTGATCGCGTAGCGAGCAAGCACCACGACATGGACGAAGCGATTGGCCAGTGAGTACACCGCGGTGGCGTCTGCGCCGACCGACTGGTTGAGCAGGATGATGTCGCCCTTCTCGAGGCCACCCTGGACAGCTGCATTCGCGGCCTGGGGACTGGCGTAGCGCCAGAAGGGTCCCCACCCCGGCTCAACGGCGGGATCGACGTGCGCAGTTGCCTGGCGGAGCCAGTAGGCCGGGTACAGCACGGTCCCGAGATAGGGCAGAGCCCATGCGAATGCGAGGGCTTGGAGGCTGCCGTCGAGCAACGCGACGGCTCCGACGGTGAGCAGCTGGCCGCCTTGGCGTCCGAAGTTCGAGGCCAGCACGGTCGGGCGCATGCTCCCGAATCCGCGCGTTGCGCCGAGGAGTATCTCGCCAGTCGTCGCGAATGGCAGCGCCAAGGCGACGACCCGCAGCATCGATGCATAGGAGTCTCGGTTCTCCTCGGCCGCGAGGAGCCCTGCGACCCAGTCCGACCCAGCGACGCCAACGGTGGCGATCGCGAGACTGACGAGTCCGGCCGGAACGAGTCCGACCAGAAGCGCCCGGCGCGCCGTCGGTGGCCGGTCGGACTCGGCTTGACGGGCGATCGTGTACGTGCAGCCGACTTCGGCGCCCAGCCGGAAGAGAACACCGCTCAGCTGGAAAAGTGCGGTGACCGCCGAGAAGACGCCGAAGAGCGTTTGACCGTAGATGGCGGTGACGACCAACAACACCGCGAAGTTGGCGATCGAGCCGACTGCGGTTCCGATGAGGGCCCACGCTGAACTGCGCCCTGACCGATGGTCGTCGTTGTCATCGTTCTCGCTGACACCGTCGTTTTCGTCGGCCGCCTTGTCGCTCACGTCGGCAGGCCGCGACGGGTGTCGTCGGTGCGGGACCGCGAGATACGCAGCGACGCAATCCACCCGAACGTGAGGAAGAGCCAGACGTTGGCGCCGGTGCCGCCTTGGGCCCAGTACTGCGCCGTCAACCCGTTGGTGAGCAGCCCGGCCAGGATCGCCCCGACGAGTGGCACCTGCGGGTCGCGGCCCGTTTCCTTGAGCACCCGCACCGCTCGCCACAGCACGGCCGCAAGCGCGACCGAGCCGATGATTCCTGCGCTCACCAGGACTTCGATGTACGCGTTGTGTGCTCCGCCCAACCCGATCGACTCGAGGAAGAGCTCACGGGCCGAGAAGTATCCGCGGCCGAACCATGGGCTCTCGGAGACCAGCGCGACGGCTTCGGACCAGAGGTCGGTTCTCGAGTTGAGCGACTGGAGCTGCTCGACCGATTCGCCGCGGAGAAGGAAGGACTGGAACACGCTCTGGCCGAGGAAGAACGTCAACGGTGCGAGCAGCACCGCGATCACAGCGATGTCTCGACGGCGACTGAAGGCGAGCGCGATCCAGGTGATGAAGCCGACCAGCAACGAGAAGATCGCCCCCCGGGTTTCTGTCGCCAGGAGCGCCCCGGTGTGGACGACCAGCAAACCCCAGATCAACTCGGGCCGCATGAAGCGGGGCCCGGAGTCCTGGCGAGTCCACGCGGTGAGGATCAGCACGGAGATGACCAGCAGTGAAGAGGCGACGACAGGGTGGGTCGCGGCCCAGTTGAAGCGGCCAGCGACAAGCGGTCCCGGCGAAACCCGCCAAACGAGGCCGAGCATGATGAAGCTGGTCACCAACCAGACGTAGGCGTGGGCGAGATACGCCCAGTCGCGGGCGTCGGCGCGTCGAGCGAGGCTGGTTGCAACTGCGGCGACGACCACCACCTGGCCACCGCGAACTGCGGCCAGCTGCGGTGATGGGGCCCAAGACACACTCGCGACCAGAATCGCGACGAATGCCCATGCGGTACCGAATACGGGCGGAAGCCGACGGCCACGGGGGCTGGCTGCACCGAGAAAGAAGGCCAGCGCGACCAGGAGGTACGCGAAGATCTCAATCGCGATCGCGAGGTCGACGGATCCTTCCAGCGCTGCGTTGACATCGCGTTGGCGATACTCGAGATCGCTGGTGACAACCATCAACACCATTGCCGCAGCAGGGAGTCGTGAGGGTCGCGTCAGAGGACCGGCGCGACCCGGGATGGGTGGGGTCAGGGTTTGCACGGGGTCGACCATTGGGTCGGCAGCGACAAGCCGGTTGCCCGACCGTGGGTCGCGGCGGCGATCAGGAGCTCCTCGTACGCGCTCACCACGGCGTCAACCGAGTAGACGGCGGCAATCCGCTGGGCGTTCTGCTCTCGTTGCCGCGCTGCATCAGCCGGCGGCGCGGCCAGTAGCGAGTCGATCTTCTCGGCCATGTCGCCGGATGCCAGGGTGAACCAGGAGCCCTCGGCACCGAGCACTTCTCGGTTGAACGCAGTGTCGAACGCGAGAACACGCGCACCAACGCTCATCGCTTCGACGATCGAAGGGTTGATCCCGCCGACGGAGTGACCGTGAAGATAGAGGGCAGCGTGGTGGAGCAGGTCGAGGAACTGGGCGCGCGACCCGACATGGCCCTTGACCAGAATGCGGGGGTCGGTCTCGGCGAGCTCACGCAGCCGATTTGTCACCGGTGAGTCGTAGTTCGCGGTTCCGAGAACGACGAGTGGGAGATCGATGTCGCTTGCGGCATGGGCTTCGGCCACCAGGTGGATGTTGTTCTCCGGATTGTGGCGCCCGGCGATGATCATGTAGCGCCCCGGCTCGACTCCGAACTCCACCACATTGGCCGGATCCGCGTGCCAGTCGAGATTCGGCGCGCAGTAGGGGATCACGGTTGAGACGGAGTCGAACTCGGTGGCGTAGATGTCGCTCATCCCCGCACAATCGGCCACGAGGCCCGATGCGCTGCGGCCCGCGATCCTCGCGGAGCCACGAAAGACTTTCTTGGCGACGGTTCCCCACTTGCCGCGGTCCCATTCCTGGCCATCTGTGTTGAGCACAGTCGGCTGTCCGGTGAGCCGGCCGATCGCCGTGTAGGCGGCGTTGGCGACGTTGACGGCGAGCGCGACATCGTGGCCGGCCCGGCGGGCAGCGACAGCGGCCACCAGCCCATGGCTGAGAGTGTTGAGGCTCTTCCCGGGCAGGGCGGGCAGAACCCTGCGTTCGACTCCCTCCCAGGGTGTCGCGGTGATGTCTTCGCCGGTGCGGCAGTACGCAGTGACCGAGTGCCCTCGGGCCACGAGTTCGGGTAGCAGGGTCGTCAGAAACGTCTCATACCCGGAATAGGTGGAGGGCACACCGCGCGCCCCATAGACGGCGATGTCGAGACTCACGAGTTGGACCACCAATGTGCAGTGGAACTGCGCGTCGGCTCATCGATCACGATGAAGCCCTCGAGCTGCAGCGTCGCCTGCTTGAGAGAACTGACCGTGTCGTCGACGGCGAGCACCTTGGCGCCACGGGGGACGATCACCAGGGCGCGGTCGCAGTGCTTGGCAATGCGAAGGGCCGCAGGGTCGTCGTCGATCGGTGGGCAGTCGGCGATGACGAGATCGTAGAGGACAGCGAGCGAGTTGAGGTACGCCAGGAACCCCGGGTCGGTCGAGTAGTCCGGAAGCGCTCGGTCCTCGTTCTCGGCTCGGAGCGCGACGACCTCTCCGCCCGAGGCCGAGCTGTAGATCGGGTCGGTCAGCACTGCGGAGTTCCTCGACTGGCCGTGGGATACGTTCCGTACCGCGATCGGTCTTGTTCCCGCCGTCGAGGATGCAAATCTTCAGTCCGGAATCGGCCATGATTCGGGCTGGTTCGATGATGGTTTCCTCGACCGCTTCGCGAGGAATGTCGACCCCGACGGAAAGCACGATCGAGGCGCGGTTCTGCCGCTTTCCGAGGTCTCTCTCGAGCTCCGCCGCGATGCGCGCATAACCGGCCAGCTGGTCGACCTCACGCTCAGAGATGGTTCCACGAATCGGAATGTCGTGGCGGCGCAGCAGGGTGTGCGCGCCATGGACGAGGGGATTGCGCTCGTCGGCCAGTGCCGCGAGGACGAGTGCAATCGCGGCGGCGAGGAATGCGAGGCCGATGGCAGGGACCCCGATGCGAGTGATCGGGCTTGAGGACACGACGTTGACATGGTTCGAGAACGAAACCCCGTCGCCATAGACCTCCTGCGCCACGACCAGATCGATCTCGGAGAGATCGACCGCATCGCTGACCGCATCGGTCGCGTCGGCCGCGCCGGCGAGGATGGCGGCAACAGTCTCGGCCTGCTCGACCACTCGGGCCCGCCGCACTCCGCGGTACGCCTCGAGAAACGCCTTGAGGAGGACTTCAGCCTCGTCCTCGGTCTCAGCCGTGGCCGACATGACCATGGAGTCGCCAGTACCGCGATGTCGTGCGCTCACATGGTCGCGGACGACCCCGGTCGTCGATGCCACACGCTGAGCAACGAGATCGAGGACTTCGTCGCTGGTTGCGAAAATCGCCTGGGACTGCACGAAGCGGGCGTAGGCCCCACTCTCATCGGGTGATGGGAGGGTGCGGTCGACCTCGTTGGCGTCGCGCAGCACGAGGGTCGTGCTCGCGGTGGCGTCGGGTGAGCGAGCGAATCCGAGCGTCAGCCCGATCACGAGCCCGATGAGGGTTGCGAGCGCAACGGCGCGTCGATAGCGCCAACCGGCCCGTAGAACCGTCGATGAGTCCGACGATGTGAATGGTGACTCGTACACGTAGCCTCGCTTGTCGATCCGATTGCCATCGGCACTCGGCGGGGCGGTTTGAGCCGCACGGAAAATTCTCACGCTCGGTGTTCGCGACAAAGTGGACTGCCGAAACGTCACTTGTATCGTGTCCGGTTACTGCGACCCGCGAAAACAGGTCGATTTGCCCATTACCAGTGGGCTGAAACTGGATACCTTCCATAGTATTCGCTCACCCAAAGTGTTGGTATGACGTCACAATCTGCAGTAGTTGCCGCCGATGAACGCGGCCTAGCCGATCGTATTCCCCCTCTTGGCGCCCCGGTTGTGGGAGACGAGCATCCTCAGGTCGTCGTGTCCGCGCCGGCGTTGCGGCTCAAGTATGCGCTCTCGAAGGGGATTGCCGGCGTCGCCCTCGTGATCGCCTCGCCGTTCATGCTCATGATCGCGGCGCTGGTGCGCGCGACGATGGGCCGTGGGGTGCTCTATCGCCAGGAGCGGGTCGGCGAAGCCGGCGAAACCTTCACGATCCTCAAGTTTCGGACCATGTTGCCGGATCGGCGGGCCTCTCGGAAGCCGATCGAGGTCGAATTCGATCGCCGTGAGACGCACAAGACCGATGCCGACCCTCGCCACACCCGGGTCGGCCGGTTCCTGCGCAAGACCAGCATGGACGAGTTGCCGCAGCTGTGGAATGTCGTGCGAGGCGAGATGACCCTCATCGGCCCTCGGCCGGAGCTTGCTTCCGTTGTCGACAAGTACGACCTGTGGGAGCATCCTCGTCATCTCGTGCTTCCGGGTATCACCGGCCTCTGGCAAGTCTCTGAGTGCCGCAACGAGCTACTTCACGAGAACCTTGACCTCGATGTCGAATACGTCCGTGATCTTTCCCTTCGCAATGACGCCCTGATCCTCCTGAAGACGTTCTCTGTCTTTCTCCGACCCACAGGTTCCTGACCAATGTTTCAGTTTCGATCTTCCAATCCGACATCAATCGCGCAGAAGCGCCGCGTCTCGCGGTCGCCGCTGGCCCGGGCACTGTTGGTCGCCGCAGTCTCGCTCTCAGGACTAGCGGTCGTCGCGTCGCCGGGAACGTCGGCGCCGCCAGTCGACGTCGAAGTCGACCCCGACAATCTCTCGGCCGACCCGCTTCCTGGCGGTGGCGTCGACGGTTTTGTGCAGCCTTCGGTCGCACAGAACTGGCGAGTACATGCTTTTGCCCAGGTCGACGATCGGCTCTTCGTTGGCGGCGCGTTCACAACGGTGACCGACCTTCCGTACGCCGGGAGCACCACCTGGGCGCAGCCGTTCATCGCCGCATTCGATCTCGACACCAACGAATACATCGATACATGGACCCCCACACTCGACGACGCGGTGTGGACACTGGCCGAGTACAATGGCCAACTCCTGGTCGGTGGCGAGTTCAACACCGTGAATGGTGTCGCCCGCGAAGGTCTGGTCAAGCTTGATCCGATCACCGGTGCGATCGATCCCACTTTCGCTGCATCGATCGCGAACGCCGGCTCGACCTACGAACCGTCGGTACGGGCCCTCGAGGTTGTCGGCAACGACGTCTACGTCGTTGGTGACTTCAACCGGCTTGTCGATGCCAACCATGCCCACGGTCGGTACCGCACCGCGCGCATCGACGGCACCACCGGCGACGTCGATCCCAACTGGATCCCAACCGTGTCTGGTGGGGCCGTCTTCGACATCGCAGCCGACACTGCTCGCAACAAGGTCTACCTGGTCGGTTCGTTCACCTCGGTAGGGGCATTGCCCGACACCAAGACGATGGCGGTTGTCTCGCCGGTCGACGGTTCGGTTCTCCCGAACCATCCCCACCAGCACAATCGCCCCAACGGTGCGACATGGTGGCGGACCTATGGCGTCGATGTCATCGGTGACCGGGTCTTCCTCGCCGGGGAGCAGCACTTCATGCAGGTGCGCGACGCGGCCGACTGGTCGTTCGTCGGCTGCACGGCAACCGGCTATTCCAACCTCGACACGACCGACTGCTCGGCCGGTGGCTGGCAGGGTGGCAACAACGCCGGCGGCGACTACCAGGTCGTCGAAGCGATCGATGGCTTCGTGATCGCCGGCTGTCACTGCCGTGGCCTGCACTACAACAACATGACCGGGATCGAGACCGACCTCGACGATCGCGGCCTGCGCCTGTATCGAGAGAACGGGACCGAGTTCGACTTCATGCCCAACGCCACTCACTGGAACGAGGGCCCCTATTCGGCGTTCGGTGACTCGAACGGCTGTCTCTACATCGGTGGCGATTTCACCGGTGAAGTCAACGGGTTTGCCCGCTACTGCTCGGGTGCATCTGAGGTCCTGAACCTTGCCGGCGCCGCTGACGGTGCCGACATCACGATCACATGGGAAGAGCCGGCAGAGGTCGGCTCGGCCATCGAGAACTATCGGGTGCGGCGCGACGGTGTGCAGATCGGCGAGACGACCGACCTGACCTTCACCGACGGCAACGTCGATCCGTCGTCCACCTACGACTACAGCGTGATTCCGGTGACCATCACCGAAATGGCCGGCCCTGAGTCGGCCGCGGTGCCCGTCAGCAGTGCTGGACCCGACATGGGGCCGCCCGATGTTGTGCCGAATGTGGTGTTGACCACTGATGGGGTTTCTGAGGTGACGGTGTCGTGGGATGCCGGGACTGATGATGTCGGTGTGGTCGGCTACCTCGTGCATCGCGATTTCCAGTATCTGGCCTATGTCACGGACTTGAGCTTCGTGGACGACACGGTCGTCGAGAATGAGACGTACCGGTATCAGGTCAGGGCGAAGGATGCGGCGGGCAATGTGTCTGCGCCGTCGCCGCTGCAGTCGATCCTGGTGTCCAATGCGGGGCCCGATGTGACGCCGCCCGACATCGTCCCGAACGCCCAGGCCGTGCTCAATGGAGCCGGCGATGCCGTCGACCTGTCCTGGGACCAGGGAACCGACAACGTCGGTGTGGTCGGCTACCTCGTGCACCGTGAGTATCAATACGTTGCCTATGTCACCGACCTGAGCTACATCGACGACACGATCGAGTCGGGCAACACCTACCGCTATCAGATCCGGGCCAAGGACGCAGCCGGTAACACTTCGGCACCGACCGCCCTGCTGACAGTTGTGGTCCCGTGACCCTCAATCGGAGTCTTCTGGCCTGTCTCGGACTCGTTGCCGTCTTCGCCGCAGGGTGCGGGGACGACGACGGCGACGCAACACCGGAGACCACAAGTCCGGACACTGTCGAGGAGACAGACCCCGAGGCCGAGGCCGGCGAGA
>JAVJHY011158140.1:850-14997 GCA_035593235.1 Phascolosoma agassizii | reverse complement strand
TTGGCGGCAGCCAAACAAAGCAGCGGTCAATGCGTCCCAGGGAGCGCAGCGACCGAGTCAAACCACCTGTTAGGCGGAGACTGAAGTTTTGTGGCGATGGATTCATGATTAGCAGAGTACTTTGTATGCTAGCAATGTCCACCAAATGTAGGCAGGGCTACACGATTCCTACGAACCATTTAGTGGCTCTAGGTTCATTTCCGTAGCGTCTACGTAGGGCAGACCATAGAAGTTTACGAGTGGCTGGTTAATAGAGAAGCAAAAAATAGGCCGCCTAAAGTTACAGAAGCAAAAAGCGGGTATTTGTAGTACGCGTGGGGCTTCAACCTTGTATTCCATGTCTCAACCAATCGAACAAGAAAGCTGGCCGTTAAGCTAAATGTGGAACTGACTATTAGAAGTGACTGACCCATTGATAGCACGTGGTAGCCTACGTGGGATGAATCGAAAACGATCTCTCCGGTATCTATCAGTTCTCGGGTATTAGCTACGCCGAGCCATCCCAATAAGAAGATTGCGAGAATGCAGTACCCCGTTTGCTTCCCAATGCTGATGTCCTGATCTTGTGGCATGTAGAAACTGTTTATCCGCCTGACTGGTGGTTTACAGGCAACGAGGCTTGGCGTAGCCAAACGAGGCGGCTGTAAATCCATCCACTCCAACTACACGTTAGGCGGAGAATGTAGATCTGTGCAGTACGAGTCATGAGTAGCAGCATATACAACGGTACCCGATCAGTCATATAGGGCTAGTGCTGCAACTGCGGAAGACTTAGATACGATCCCTAAAATCTCGGGCTCGTCGATACAAACTACCTCTAGAGTTTCGTCATGAAAGGAGACGAGCCAATGTGTTTTCTGAGCGAAGGCAGCTGGAGAGTTAGGGAAGCTCACTGCATTTCTTTGGGTGAGTTCCTTTAAGTATGGAGAAGCCACCACTCGATTGAATGCATACAGGTTGAGCCGAGTTGAATACAAAGGATGTCCGGGAAGGGCTTCGTCATTTGGGTAGCCAAATGTGTGCTGTGAAACACGGTGGAATCGTACTACCGCGAATTCTTCTGTCTGGGTACGGTAGGCAAGAGTAAGTTCGCCCGCGTCAATTCGTAGCGCTGGTTCCGGGGCACCGGTATCCATTTGGGGAGCATGGCTCCACTCTTCGAATATCGGCTTACGCTCGAACATTCCGCCTCGTACCTTGCTGATTGTTGCTACGCGACGCTTAGTCGATCTGCGGTCGCGCAAACTGGAATTTTATCTCGTCGGGGTCAAAGAAGAACACGATACCGATTTCGGTGCCAGCGCCAATTGGTCCCAACTGCTTAATGCCCAGATGATTGACTGGTGGCGGATAAGACCGTGCATCGTGGAAGGCACTTGCGAAGCTCATCCAACTCCATGATCGTCATTGGGCGCCTCGCCTATGTCTCTGGGGGAAGCAGTATGTAGCGGCATACATTACCTGACGACTACTGGGCGGATAGTCCGCCCCACAGCCAGTTTCGGGGTTAGGTGCCGGTCCAGTTTGGCGCGCGCTTCTCAGCAAAGGCTTTAGGCCCTTCTTTGGCGTCATTGGAACTAAAAACTCTAGCAGACAACGGTTCCTGCAATTTCCACAGCGCATCTTCATCGATGCCTTGTGCTGCTGAGCGCACCAGCGATTTAGAGGCCGCCACCGCCAGTGGTGCATTTACCGCGATACGCTCCGCCCAGCCGATTGCAGCGTCCAGCGCACCACCTTGCTCGGTGAGTTCGCTCAACATTCCCGATTGCATAGCCACTTCCGCGGTGATCGGCTCACCGGTCACCGCCATTTCCATGGCGCGCGTATAGCCTACACGTGCGGGCAGGCGGAAGACGCCACCGGCCGCGGCGAATAATCCGACCTTGACCTCGCGAATGCCGATTTTTGCGCCTTTGGATGCCACCAACAGATCGCAAGTCAGTGCGATCTCGCAGCCGCCAGCCAGTGCAAACCCCTCGATTGCGGCTATTAGCGGCTTTTCGGCGCCAGCGCGAATAAATTTTGTCAGCGGGCCAATGTCCTCGCCGCGCGAGAATGCCTTCAAATCCATTCCAGAACAAAAGCCGCGGCCGTTGCCAGTAATGACACCTGCAGTCAGCGTGTCATCATTGTCGAGTTCCTGGATCGCATCCCATAAACCGTGGGAAAGGGCGCCATTGATCGCGTTCATCGCCTCTGGTCGATTCAGTGTGATCACCATCACGCGGCCTCTTCTTTCGACCAATACTGCCTGCTCGGATTTTTCTTCACTCATTTCGAATAGTTCCTTTTTGTCATTTGTCTGAGCCTAGTGTGACCAACTCGGGCCAATGGTTCAATTGCTACTAACAATAATTCCCACGAACGTTAGTTGGGATTTATAATCTCCAGTATGGGTGGGATAGCCTGGCTGGCTATGACTAGTATTAGCAGAGAAAAGTGGGTCATCTTGTGCTTACTAAGCATGCCAACCAGGAATATCAGTATCATCGTCACCATAAAGTAGGCTGGTGGGGCGCCCGTAACACCAGGAAGAAAATCAGCGGAAAGGGCGGTTGTTTCATGGATCGCTAAAAGGAAGAAAACGCGCGGAGATGATGAAAAGTAAATTTCGTCGAGATCGATTGGTTGTGCTTCTTGGACTGTGTTGGGGATAAGAGTAGTTGTTGCCAGAGTAAAAAAGATTACGGGGGCGATAATCACGAACATGCTGAATTGGGCTTCTAGATCTACGAAGCGATATGCCCAGATTCCGCTAATATGCCCAATTACGTTCAAAATCATCCATGAGCTGAGCATCAGAAACAAAGTGGGGTTTTTTACATAGCCCCAGTTTCGAGTCACGTGGCCGAGATAAATTAGGATGACGGATAATGCGATCGCCCCGACTAGACCGATCAAAACCATGATGAATTCGAAGTACGACATCTAGCGGTTCCAACTATTTGTTAGGCGGAAGTTCAGGCAGTTAAATGGGCGTGTCTGGAAATGGCTGCGCGGCGATTTGGTAGTCATCTTCGCAGACTATGTACCCCGGCTTTTGTGTGTATAGCATCGTAACTGAAATGCTATGTTCTTCAAGGACGCTGACGATGTTACGCATCTGAGATATGTATTCAGACGCTGAGTTGGCCGGCTTGCTGTAGGTCACCGATCGCAGCGAAAAGGCCTTTAGGCCTACCAGATCGGTGATGATGCTCACAAACCCTAAATCGAATGTACACGTCGGGTCAGACCGAGCCTGGTCTCAACCATGCACTCCAACAAGATGTTAGGCCAAGATTGGTTAAACCAACCTGTTACGGTCCTTCTCTAGGCGAAGACTCAATCGCCAAACAAGATATACGCAGAGGTAGATGGGTACTAAAGAACCCGCAAGAACAATTAAATCGGTTGTTGTGTCTTTCCCGGTGTGAGCAACACCATAGCCGAACCAGACTGCAAGAACGAGACCAAGAAGGGATAACAAACCGAGTATGGAAAGGGCGGCATGGATTGCCAATTTCCTATGTTTGTATCTCCTCGATCGATCAAGGGACATCACCATACGGCCGATGCCCACGAGAATTGTCAATGGCCCCGAAAATGCGAGCCCTATGGTGATGTATTGTAGAATTTCCAATTCCGCTTAACACCTTGTTGAGCGACGTTTGACTGCTGTGCCGGTTGGCGACAGCCAAACGAAGCAACGGGCAATATGCCCACTGCAACTACTAGTTAGGGGGCGACCGATAGACATTTCAGGTTTATTTCCAAAAATTTGTACTATATTCGATTAAAGAGCCAACTTTCCCGATCTATAGCGTATTAGTGACCATACTAGGGCAGCAATACCTAATAGATAAATGATGAGCAGCAATGGCTCAAGACTACCCCCGGAAATTACATTTGGAAATCCCAAAATTGCTATCAATGACCAGAATAAACTTAGCGAGCCAGTTCTGGGTGCTTCGAGCCAGATCGCAACGGCACCTAGTGGAATAGTAACGGCAACTAAAACAATTGCAGGAGTAAAGGGCGCAAAGCTAAGTAATGCTGAGATAATTGATAGTGTTAGTGAAAATGAGCCTAACCATACGCCCACTTTTTGTTTCCGAACTGGCTTCAACTCTAGCCGCCTATCACCGTGTTGAGCGACGTGACCGACTCCAACTATATGGTAGACGGAGACTGGAGATAGATGCGGTGCGATTTATGATTAGCGCAATAGCGTGTTTAAGCTTGAACTCAAGCGTCATCAGCATCGCCCCGTAGTTTCTGAAGAAACATTAGAAGTCTGAAGAATTGGGTGCCCGCGACGCAAAGGGTGAAAATTAGGAGGCTAGCATAGAATACGTGAATATCAGGTATCGACCCAAAGAAGCCGACTAACAATAGTGAAATGCTTAGCAGCATACCAATGCTCAATAGGACCTTGTCCAATATTGGTGTTTTCAGGAGTTCCTTCTCTTCTCGATAGCCGAAGATGCTATGCGCTATGTGGGCGAGATGCAGCGTTCCATAGAGCAAGGCTGCCATACTCCATGTAGTGTTCTCCGTTAGCCGTAGAGCAAGTAGACTTGGAACAAGACTAAAGATGACCGCCTCGCCACTGAGACTCAGTAAAAGGCCCAGTCGGAAATTGGTCACGCCCATAATCTTTCCACCAAACACGGCAACTACACCGCTGAAGCCTGCCAAGGCGATTCCTATTTCAGCGATAGTTAGTAGAAGGTCGTACACGTTGTTTCCGCCCAACATCAGGATAAGCGCCGAAGGTCAAAATGTGGTTCATTATTTGACCGCAGGTGCTTCGACCGAGTGAGCATAGCGAACGCCTTCATCTTCATGTTAGACGTCACCTTGGTCTTTCCCTTGGTAAATTAGCAGTACGAACCCCATGAATGCGATGCCCAAATGCCATGCGAGTGTACCGACGTAAACTAACTCTACTATCGTCTCTGACGCGACAAAGCCAGCTGTGATTTGCAGTATCGAAATTAGTACACCTGTTGTGAGTGATATTCGGTTGGTTAAGGTCGTGTTTTTTGGGAGGCGGAATATGAACGACCCGACATCGGCGAGATGATAAAACCCGTACGCGAGCAAGGCATATTTCCAGGCGTCAGCTGATTCGAAATATATGTGTGTTAGAAAAGGCAGAATTGAAAAAGCTGCCGTGAAGGCGCCAACTTGTATGAGGATGCGCAGGTTCATCCTATCTATGCTGGACCAGTCGCTTATGGGTTTTGGATTTAGAATTACTACGATTGCACTAAACCCGACTAGTGTTACAGCTACTTCGGTGATTGTGGTGATTATGTCGGCTGAATTCATGATCAACAGAGTACAAGCCTAACCATGTACTTAAAAGTAGAACCTAAATGTCATTAGTATCGATTTGGGCCGATAGAAATCCGAATATGGGTGCAGCGACAGCGACAGAAATAGCGCGATACCGGCTAACATGAGAAACATTCCAATCCAGTGACCTCAGATAGCGAGGATTGGATTGAATGCCGACAAATCCTGTCCCTCTAGAGTTTTGGCAACCCGGGCAAGTCCTCTGCCTCCGAGATCCATTGATTTTGTATGCCGATGGCGACAGACCATGTTGCTGAAATGTAGAAAAGTATCGTTGAGATTTTTTGCAGTTTTTTTGGGGTATCTAGTTTCCGCCCAAGACTGGAGTCAGCCAGCCGCTCCGACTATTGGATAGGCGGGAACAAAAAAAGGTTCGTCGTGAGTCATGATGAGTAGGATATGGTTACTCAATTGATAAAACCTTTTCGACAAAGCTATGGTTTGGTTGGTTGTCGATAATCTGGTTAACTTGCACTACGAATCCCTGGTGAAAAGTTGGGCTGGCGATTTCGCGCCACCACCAGCGTGTTCTGTCGGACCCCAGTATGACTTGGATAACCTCTTGATCGGCTTCCCACTCGCCCTTACTTATGTTCCCGTTTTTGAATTCCAGCCATGCGAATTCCCGTGCCCTCATGGCGGCTGTAAGCCACGCATCCAGCCGAACTTTCTCATGATTGGATAATTCATTGGATCGGGAGCCCATGTTAAGTGTAATTTCTGGGTACTCCATATTCTTCCATAGCTCTTCCTGAGCACCACTAAATATTGTGGATCTTGTCTGAGACTGTAAAGCATCCGTGTTTTGTCGAATTTCATAGGCTAACAGCGCGATTCCGGCAAGAACCGCGAAATTGGTGAAAAAAGTTAACCACTGGTTTAGCTTGTCCATGCCGCCTTGTACCGTGTTGAGCGGCGCTTGAAGGCTGTGCCGATTGGCGCCAGCCGAGCGAAGCAGCGGTCAATGCGTCCCAGGGAGCGTAGCGACCGAGTCCAACTATATGTTGGGCGAAGACTGGAGATGCTTGCAGTACGCATTTTTGATTTCCCTCGACTATCCAGCTTTCTTCAACTCCTCTCGGATAATTTTGCGCAGCTTCCTTTCTAGCAATTTGTCGTCCGCTTCCATGTGTTTCCGCAGCGCGGTGTTGATAAGTGACTGATAGTTGCCACCGCCTGCTTCAAAAACCTGATTCTTAAAGTACTCAATTATGTCCGCATCTAACCTAATCGTAATGCGAGTTTTATTTGGGTCTGGGGAGATTACGGTGCCACGTTTTCCTTCTGAAAAATCTTCACTCATGGAATCTACCTTGGTAGTAAATGCGCTCCTCAAAATTTTCAGCTTGGCGAGCGCTAGTGATTCGAATTATGTCCTCGTCCTGCTCTGCATGGACGATCTAAAGTATGTTTGTGTCGGGGCTCATGGCGAGAGTTTTGAACCGTACCTCGATCTGACCTGGGTCCAGAATCGTTAATGTGTTCTCATCTTCCAGGGCTATTGCTGCGTCTGCAAAATCAATTCCGTGTTTGCGGAGATTAGAATTCGCTTTTGCCGTATCCCATGTGACATTCGTTGGGTAAGTGTATGTACAAATGACGTACAAGTCTAGAGGCTAGGGGTAGTGTTAGGCGGCGACCGATAGAACTCACCAAACTGTCCTTCGGAACTCTTGAAATATCGATCCTAAACATCACGCATTGATAAAACCATGAGGGTTAGTACGATCGCGGAAGTGAATAGCTTGAAAAAGTGATATCGCTTTGCGCCAACGATGAACACGGAAGTCGCAGGATTTCTCGGGTGAAAATGGATTTCAAGTGAGTGTGAATTCTTGAATACTTTCTCGAGGGTTGGGCCGACCATTTCAGAACCAAGCCCGCTAGGAAAACCGTGTCCTAATTTATTAGAAGAGTGTTGCTTTCCTCGGACGGTATAGGAATAGGCAATGTGACGAAATCGAAAATTGACTGCGTCGCCGCCATCTTCGTAGTTCATGTCCCACTCATCTAGGTTGCCTTTGGTGGTAGGCCAGCTCATGGAGAAGACTGTAAGTACACCCACTCCAACCACTCGTTAGGAGGCAGCGGTTACTCATCTGCCCATCTAATCTGTTCTTCATAGATCCCATTTGATTCTGGAATGTCCCGAATCTGTTGATCAACGAACAAGCGGAATTCCTCACTGACGGTTTTGCTTCCCACCGAATCCCACCATTTTCGTACTCGCGGCGCTTGGAGGATTGCTTTCATCACTGCTAGTTCGGATTGCCATTGGGCGTCATCGATAATCCCATCTCTCCGCTGAAGCCAAGAAAATTCTCGCACTCTAAGTGCTGAAACAAGCCATGTGTACAGCTTGATCTGTTCGTCACCGCTCAGCGATTCGGACTTGAGGATACTGTGTATCAGGTTGGGATCATCCCTAACGGCTTGTAATTCCGCCAATGATGCGGTTAGAACAGCTTCCCTCGTTTGCGCGTGCGTGGCTTGGGTGTTTTGTTGGATTTCGTAGGCGAGAAAACCTATCCCTACGAGCACACCAATATTTGCTAAAAGCATCAGCCACTGGTTCAGTCTATCCATGCCGCCTTGTACCTGATTGAAGGGTGCTTGACGGGTGTGCCGTTTGGCAGTAGCCGAACGAAGCAGCGGTCAATGCGTCCCAGGGAGTGTAGCGACCGAGTCCAACCGCCTGTTAGGCGGGTACTGGAGGTCTGTGCGGTGCGATTCATGATAAGCAGGATAACGTAGAGGTCCAAAAAATGGTAATAAGTCTGCTTTTTCGACCAGAAGGAGACCCCTATCAAATCTGAATTCTACGGATCAGATAGATGAATGATCTCGACGCATTTGTAGGCAAACGGTTGTAAATCGTGTCCCTGCACGGCTGCAAGTGCATCAAAAGCGAGTAGACGGTCATCTGGTCCCAATTGCGTGAACGACATACAGACGTCCTCTATAGAAATCGGAACATATAGTTGTATTGCTCTCAGAATGTCTGTCGCGTGTAAGGGTATAGCCCTTGCAAAGCAGCGATGTAATGCGCGCAATGATTCTGCATCCGCTTGAGGCGTCAGCATTAACACTACCTCCAACCACGCTTGTGCGCCGGACGAGACACCTGCGCATAACTCCTCAAATTGGGTGGTTCGAATCCCTTCGAGAGTTTCGCGGGCTCCCTGTGTCTGGATTCGTCTAATCACGCGGGCTGGTGTCAGCCCAGTTGCAAGGTGCACTCTCCTTGTGATTGCTTGCTTGACCGTAATGGCTACGCTATCTGCTTCTTTGTCACGTTCCAAAGCCCGTAACCCGGCTTCGACCACCGAGTATTCCTCGATGTGAGCATCTAGCATCTTATTCGCCATCACACTGTTCGCTGCAGAAATAGAACTAGCACGTGAGTATGCGTGGGCTGCAATGTTAGCCTTTGCCATTAGCGCGTCTGCGACCGCCTCCCAACGGTGGGTGCCGGCAAGGTCGTCAAACATTACCAATTGGAAAGGGAGGCCCGCTGATGAGTTCTCGACCGAATCAAAAAAACTGATTCGGTGTGAGTAAGGATCGTCCTTGAGCTCCCCAACGAGGTTGTACCACTCAGAGTAATGCCCGTACGGGGCGTCGCCTTCGCGGATCAGAGTTTCATTCTCAGATATCAGCTGGATCAGTTGTTGCCTGTAGTCTGGCACAAGTGCTGCAACGTCCATCATATCGCCTAATAGAAAGCTCACTCGCACCGGTTGATAGCGAGGATCAGTCCTCGAAGCTATAAAGAGATCGAGGTAATACTTCCCTGCTCGCCGGAGATCGCCGGAACGTCTCACATCATCAGCGCATCTCGCCCAAGCTTGCCAGTCGGTCGATTCTGGACAGGTTTTGAGTTCCGGTGCGGCCTGAGTCATTATGCAGCACAACAAAACAGCTAGTAAAAAAAGTCTTTTCGAGTATTCAATCATTCACAAACTGGCACATAGTTGGCCTCGAATCACAGCATTAACTGGATTAGCCGCGTGGTTGAGGGGCGCTTGACGGACGCGCCGGTTGGCGATAGCCAATCAAAGCAGCGGTCAATGCGTCCCAGGGAGCAAAACGACCGCCCCCACTAGCTGTTAGGCGGGAAATGGATATAGGTGCAGCGGGGGTCATGATGGACAGAAAAGTGCAACTGCGCTGGGCTTAGAACTAGAATGTAGATGCCGCTCGAAGATCATAGGTCTAACCAGTTTGAGAGTCTAAATTTCTTGCGTCTGTACACATTGGATACTACAACGACACAAGTTCAGAGGGTGCAAGCGATTGCTATGAGGTGTAAGAGTTCGAACGGTACGTGACCTAGGAAAGCTGTGACTACAAGTGCGTTGAAACTGCATAGGCATAGCAAAAGCCACGTGAATATAAACGAAAAACCTCCTATCGCGCTCTGATATAACAGTGGGCGGATTGAAAGGCCGATGAAATTGAGTGCTCGAATCAACGGACCTAGTTGTTCCTTTTCAGGTACGCCATTGCGATTCATTTCATCCAGAGCAGCTTGGAGTTTATGGCTAAATGAGTCGGAAATGCGCATAACGTTCAATTGCCGCCTTGTACCTTGGTAAGGGGCCTTCCACTCCAACTACACGTTAGGCGGAAACTGGAGGCAGATGCAGTACAATTCATGATGAGCAGCATAGACCTAGTAATTGGGCATAACAAACCTGCTCTCGCGTTGCGCTGTTGACTGCCTATGTTGCTGTGAATCTCTGAGATACGGCGAAAATCTGAAAGGACAACCAAAAAACTAATACCCCGGCGTGGACTGAACGAGCGTCGCTGATGATACCAATCACAAAAACAATGCCGAGAACGCACAGTCCAATTGCGAAGGTAAAGTCCGCGCCTAAAACCCAAGTGGTCCTTAGAATCGCGAAAACTAGTGTTGCGAGGATCGCAGCAAAGTACCCGCGGCGAATCTTTCGAAAGTGGTCGTTCCAACTACGAACATCCGCGGGAGAGTCGGAGACCAACAGGTGAGCAGCTAAGTACAAGCCAATCGGACTTGCCATCATTAGAAGGAACTCCAGAAAGTTCCAGGTCTCCTTGTCGTTGAGGGTCCACACGAACCACCATATAGCCAAGACGACGAATGTCGTGACAACCAAAAACCCTGCGTGAATAGAGTCTCGAGCGGACGCTGCAAATACGTGAGGTACCGAGGCGATGAGTTTTCCGATCGTAAGTGCCAGCACAATGGATACGGAGACTGATAGGAACTCAAATATCGTCACATCTGGACCTGTCAGCGTTGTGGAAGATAGACATTCCGCCTAACACCGTGTTGAGCGGCTGTAAATGCGTCCGAGGGAGCGGAGTGACTGACTCCAACTATATGTTAGGCGGGGACACGTCATAATGAGTCCTTGTTTTGAAATCTCTTGGAAGCGCATGGCCATGTCGCAACTCGTAGAGCTGGCGAAGTGAGTATTGTGGCAGATCGTCTGACATTTTGTCCCACCCAGGTGTGAACTCTATGAATATGTGTTTGTTTGGCCTTATTAGTGGATCATTGTCGAGTAACCCAGCTGGTATCTCGAAAAATTCTGTGAGTTCGTCTGGTGGAGATGGGCTCCCGCAATTGGAACAGAAGTAGGTTTTATACGCGGGTAGAGAGTAAAGAACGGGAGCTTCGTATGCGGTGATACATTCCTTGCCGGAAAGTAGCTCATAGTCTTTGGCGAGAACTCTAAGCGCGGCCATTGCATTGGAACCAGATACTTTTCTACAACGGTTGCAATGACACATTTCAAATGGACCAACTGCTTTTGCGATCTGGAATTTTATTGAGCCACAAAGACAGCTTCCTCTAATCACCGGAACAACTCTTCTCGCTGCCTAACACGGTGTTGAGCAGGGGTCATCCGTTCCAACTGTTTGTTAGGCGGTTACTGGAGATAGATTCAATATGACGCATAGCTAGCAGGATACGCTCGCAGTGGTGTACTTCAAGCCAGAACCTAGTCGTCGTAGGGTAGATCATGTGAACTGCAATTTTTGAAATCTGGCTCGGGATCTGCTTCGAATTGGACGGCATCCATTTCCTTAATGCCATTGAGCAGTGCCTTGCAGATACGATGCATCCCATCCATGACGTTCCCGCGCGCGTCTAGAATGATCGGATAGCGCAAATCACACTGATCTATCAATTGGATATGCTCAAGAATGCTGGCTGGGGAAGGAACTTGATGGCTCTCTTTGTACCAGTGGTTGGATTGAAGTTCCTGAAATGAACTAGGATCAACTTTCACGATAGGAAATTCTGATGATAGTTTAACTAGTCGCCGGACATCCCAAGCATCCAACCCTTGTTCCGTGTCTCTGAAATGATACTGCGCGCGAATCTTCGACATTGCTAGTCGAATATCCTTGCATTGGAATCATATGTCCAGCCGGCCGGCTTCGGTTGTTTCCGAAGTTCCTCGACATATTCTTGGAATTCTTGAGTGACAGGGATTACGCCTGCATCCCAACAACGTTGGAATGATTCGTATTGGAGCATACCTCTAATCATGTTTTCATGAGGTGCCCAGGATGAACTTGGGAGTACACCGTCTTGGTATTGCTGATATAGCGCATCCTTGAAAAGAAAATGCTGTGTGAACCACCAAACTAAGCGCTCACGCTCCTCGTCATCAAGGCTTTTAGCATCAGTTAGACCAATTGATACGATTCTGGCGATGTCTGGGCTTAACGCTGCACGGATAGTCTCTTCAGACCAAAACCGACCTGATTCGAATCTAGCCGCAGCTTGCAGTGATTTGGACCCTTGTCCAATCTGCCTGGCTAGGTAAGCCAAGGTAGCTATCACAGCGATCGCGCCTACCACCTCACCGACTGCGCCGATGGCGTCCCAGTTAAGAATCATCTAGCTAGTGCCGCCTTGTACCATGTTAAGCGGCTGCCGTACGTTAGGCGTCATTGGATGTTCCATTTAGAAGAGTCGAAAAACGTGACGTCAGCCATTGGTGGAAGGGTGGACGGTGATTGTAGGCGTAAGTTGATGCGTTCGACGAATTTTGGATCAAGGTTGTAAGCAAAATGGTCCCACCAATAGTAAGTGCCAGGGGATAGCAGACGGCGCGCGATGTGTCCTTCGCGAGAGTGATATGTCTCTTCCGTAATCTGCCCATTAAGCATCATGAAGTAGTAAGTTTCATAAAGTTGAACTTCGACTAGGTTCCACATGTGTGCCTGAAATTGCCTTTCTGGAGGTACGCTGTCCCAGTTTTGACTGGCCATGAGGATGTATTTGGAGAAGTCGATGTCGTCGGCAATTTTTATTGATAAGCCTTGCGATAACTCATTAACTTTAATGAAAGAGTCAGACTTCGCTTGCGCGGTGCTGCGTCGTATTTGGACGGACAGATAGAGGAGAGTTGCCACCACTCCAGTCGCACCGATGACTTCGCCAACTGCGCCAATTGCTTCCCAGTTAATGATGATCTCCCCTGACGCCTTGTACCTTAACCACAGACTAGTTTGGACATTGATAGAGTTCCCTTCTGGTCTTGGGGAAGCCGCAGACGCCTGAAGCTTCGAGCTTGTGTGTTAGATGGGCTCCCCGCCACCAATGATCTATGTCCCAGAGCATCCGGAGCATTAAGCTCGCGTCACAAGGTCGACAGATCAGCGCACGGGGTCAGGGAACCCAGGGTCAGATTAACTCCGTAAATAGAGGGCTGACAAGTGGAAAAAGAGATGATTGAAGTAGGGGTGGATGTTGATTCGACGTACCTGGTCTGTCATCGCAGACGCAACGGTAAAGTGAAGGCCAAAACGTTCGGCAACAATCCATCTGGACACGACAAGTTTATCGCCTGGTCGACGCGTGCAGGAAGTCTAACGCGCGTGTGCATGGAGTCGACCGGCGTCTATTCGTTTTTGTTTGCGTCGACGTTGCACGCAACAGATGGCATTGAAGTTGCTGTGGTTAATCCACGCGCGATCAAGAGTTTTGCTGCGGCTCGCCTGCAGCGCGGAAAAACCGATGATCTAGATGCAGGTACGATACTCGAGTTCCTGACTCGTATGCCGTTCGAGCCATGGCATGCGCCGAGCAAAAATCTGTTGGAACTTCAGCTACTTAGCCGCCGCATTCTACAGCTGACAACCGAGATTCGACGTGAACAAAGCCGACGCCATGCTGCAGAGAGAATGGGTGAACACGGCAAGTTCTTGATCAACGATATTGATGTAAACATACGGCACATCCGGCGCCGAATCGTGATGGTTGAGCAAGAGGTCGCGCATGTTATAGCGCAAGCAACAGAGTTGTCGCGCCAAGTGGCGCAACTCAAAACCATTACGGGCATTGCTGATAAAGCAGGTCCGAGAATATTGGCAGAACTTGCAGGTCTTCCCAAAGATATGAAAGCACGGCAATGGGTTGCCTACGCTGGACTTGATCCAAGGCCGTTTGAATCAGGAAGCACTGCGAAGCCGAGACGTATCTCAAAAGAAGGTAACCGATACTTGAGAGATGCGCTGTGGATGCCTGCGTTGGTGGCGAGCCGTTTTGACAAACATGTGAACGCTTACTACAACCACCTAATCGAGCAAGGCAAGAAACCCAAGCAAGCGTTGACAGCAATCATGAGAAAACTACTGTTGGCTATCTGGGCGATGTTCCGAAACGGCCAAGACTGGCAGCCGGAGAAGTTCT
The DNA here is from genome assembly GCA_035593235.1 of Phascolosoma agassizii. Taxonomy (NCBI): domain Eukaryota; kingdom Metazoa; phylum Annelida; class Sipuncula; order Phascolosomatiformes; family Phascolosomatidae; genus Phascolosoma; species Phascolosoma agassizii. Next base: position 953 of record JAVJHY011158140.1, on the reverse strand, counting down.
ACAAAATACCGTTACAAACCGGTTGATCTCGAAGAGAGCATCTAACACCTGGTTGAAGGGCGCTTGACCGGTGCGCCGTTTGGCGGCAGCCAAACGAAGCAGC